>WOFM01000342.1:96747-256564 GCA_011428145.1 Ericerus pela
ACTAGTATTGCGCAAAGAACATCGTCTGACCCATATAGGATTACGACGGCGTCAACTGGCGCTTATTTTCAAGAATAAGCAATATTTTCGTATATTCGAAATCTGCCCCAATAATTTACTCTATTAAGCTAGACTTACATGAGTCAGCGGATAAATTATTGGAAACGAATTTCAAACACCGGTTGTGTAATGAAACAACCTGGAAAAATTGCAAATATGCAGAAATGGCGAAACGATTAAAAATAGCATAAAAAATCTGAAAGAACAAAATATTGCGATGATACAAGATTTCTATTCGACACCATCGTCTATTCGAAGCAAACGAAGCGTATTCACCCCGATCAGATCTTTCTTCGGAGATGCGCTACGATTTTGCTGTCGAGTATTAAACTTTAGAGATGGACGAAACTTCTTGGCGAATGAAATCTCGTTGAAAGAAGAATATGATATTATAAAAAACCAATTATTAACTGAGCATGCAGCGTTAGTTAATACGTCTACTAACCTGCATAGCTTCATTGACCATACAAACAATTTTATGACAAGATTTATCTCGCATACAAATTCTTTTATGGAAAATTCGCTAGAAGAACACGAACTTCTAATCTCCTTAAACTTTATACAAGGATTCTATGATAATTACCTAATAAACACATTAAGACTATCAAATATCCTAACGTCGTGTAAATCTCATATGATCCCATCTTCAATTATCTCAAAGGAAATATTAGAAAAAGATTTAGTAAAACTTTCAAAAATTACGAAAAATCTAGGACTCGACCTAGCAATACCTATTAAGGACATTCAAAACTATTATCATGCCGAACTTGTAAATTGTAACTTCTTTAAAAATACGTTAGAATTAGAAATAAAAATTCCCCTAAAACAATTAGATTCAAAATATGAAATTTACGACTTTATTCCGCTCACATTCAAAAGTCATTCTAATGAATTGTGTAGCTGGGATCAAGAACCATCTTTGATAATTCATGAAATCAGAACAAATTCTGTACGTTATATTAGTGGAACCAACCTCCATTACTGCAACTCAGATAAACCACTATGCTTCCTTCCTTCTAATAGAGGAAGTGATAAATTATTGTCTTGTGCAAAGAATTTATTCTTCCAAGACTTAAACCAAAACTTACTACAATCTTGTTCATTTAAATGCAATCCGAAT
The DNA here is from genome assembly GCA_011428145.1 of Ericerus pela. Taxonomy (NCBI): domain Eukaryota; kingdom Metazoa; phylum Arthropoda; class Insecta; order Hemiptera; family Coccidae; genus Ericerus; species Ericerus pela. The sequence goes on from WOFM01000342.1 coordinate 97,928, forward strand.
AACAATCAAACATTGGTGCACCCTATTGGTCACACCAAATTTGCTATTGTAAATTTTAACTCCCTCGTAGCAACTAATTCAGTTACGAAAAAATCCGAAAAATTGAAAATAAATAATGATTCCCCTGGAACCTTCATTCTGGACGTACCTTGTCACATCCAAATTGAAGATATTGATATAAATAACAAAAATACTGTAATCATCCCCATAGAAATCCCTTGTCTCTCTGAATCATTAGAAGAGACTATTAAAATTGAAAATCATTTACCACTCTTGTGGACATATTTTTCTGATTCGATAGAACCTTTTGATCTTGCCATTGATCTGGCAACGACAAAGGTCTACAACCCAAATTGGAAAAACTTTGTTCCCCACACTGTTCCCATGAACAATTTGGAGAACAAAATTAAATCCATCAAACTGCAAATACCCGATCAAAATTTCAATGATTATATAACTTTCATTAATGAAATGTTCCTAATATGGTTAAGTGCAATCTCACTTATCTTAATAATTATTATTGTATATTTAAAATTAACCTGCCACCAAAACTGTGTGAATCTAACAAAAAGCACAGCATTGTAAAAAATTACGCAAAATAATACGATATATTAATTATTTATATATATACGTAAGAAAAATTTGTTATTCATAAGTAAGATGTATAAAAATGTTATTCTAAGTATATATACTCATACTCGCATTATATGACGTAATTTTAATCATGCAGAATTATCTGGACATGTGTATGTGTTGGATAGACTTTGGAAAAATTTTTTTTTTTCCTTATTTTTTTTGTTCCCCCCGGAGAATTGTGTAACGTATATTTTCGTCTATTTTGAGAAATGACGAACATATTCGTTCACTCATTTTCAAATACCAAAAATGTAGATATTTGTCAACAAATTACCTTCCTATAACTCTTCATAAACAACCACAAAACTATTCGTATTTAATTTTACATATACAGATATACCTTCTGTATATTTATGACCTAGTTGTACCTGTCCCTCGAGTACTCGACGAGTCAGCACAACCCTATAATAACAACACCCTACCTCACTTTGCCTATCCGACACGTATGTTTTCATACCCTGAACGAGTATATAATCCCTCGATTCAGTTGTATAATTGTTCAGTTTAGTTCAGTTCTCCAACAGCTACTTCTAAGTACCTGGAACCTCTCTCGTAGAAGTCTCTGGTGAACAGATAGTCTTGCTTGTTGAATTGTAATCGAATATGTATTAATATTAACGTAGAAATATTAACTGTGATGTACAGAATATTATTGTATTAAAAGTGTAAACTCACTCTTGTGTTTAAAATATTATTGAGTCTCAAACAAATGTTAAGGTCCACTATAGTTTGTGGATGTCTAAACTGAATCTATTTTAGAAATATTACTACTTTGAAGTACGTGGTATTTCGTGTATGGTGTACTCCCAAAAGAGGTCGTTACCAGGTACAACACAACCTCTTTTGGCCGTTACACTTTTCACCATATATGCCTGGTGAGAAGGGGCCCATTGCATCCGATGAAACAAGTTCTAGTTTTCTTTCCGGTATAGTGCGGGTTCCACTGTGTCCCAATCTCCTAGAGTTCGCTTTCACACATATCTTACACAGACCAAATTCGTCATCACGAAATGTAATTCCGTTTGGAAAACTTCTTGAGACCTTTGTCAAGAATTTTAAATTTTTTCCTGATAAGTGTCCCAATCTCCTATGCCATATCATTTTTTTATCTATTTTTAATTTTTCTATATTCTCGCTGATTTCTTGATCATCGTTTATTATATCATTATTATTTGTTATATTATTATTATTTATACCTACATCCTCATTCATTTCACCACTACCTTCATTCATTTTATTATTTTGTGTGTTATTATTATCATATTCATCGTTAAATTTTATTATATCATTATTATTTTCGTTATTATTATCTATGTTTTCCTGTGTATTATTATTCTCTCCATTCTCTTCATTTTCCTCCTGACTTTCCTCAATTATTTCCTCTTCTATTTCGTATTCCATCCATTCATCCTGGGAATTTATGTTGGGCATACATGCCAATTTATTCGATTCATTATTTTAGGGACATATTTTATTTAAATCATCTTCATTTTCTATAACATTGACCATGGATTCCGGTACAATTTCGTACTTCACCATGTATACCCCCCTTATTTTTGGGGCCAAAAAAATTACCTTGAACTTTCCCCGGACATATATGTGCGCCACAGAGAAATTCTGATCTATGCCCAGCACCCTATTTTCTGTTATCTTAATCCCTGACATAAGGTCCATGTTCAGGGATGGTACGTAATGTACATTCTTTAATCTTATAACTGTTTGATTCCTCTCTGAATTTTCTACCCTGATAAACATAGTTCCTATGTGTGTGGCAATTAGTAATGTATCTTGGATGGCACATTCTAATTCGATAGGCTTTTCCAGCATTATGGGGTTAGACAATTTTGACAAGTCAGATATGACGTGGACAACAGCTCCACCATCTAACATTATTCTATTGGTAAGAGGGACATAATCTGAATCTGACTCCTGCTTCATGTCTTTAGATGTTATTAGGTTTATTAATTTATTACTATTTATGTTCTTATTTGGCTCATGGCCCTTATACCTTATCATCATAGACCACTGAACGTCATTTTCTTTTTTATTTTTGTTATTATTATTATTTTGGTTGTTTCGTCCATATCTCGTATTCTGTGCAGGACCATCTAATTTATTTTGGGGTTTTGCACCTTCTTTATTTGACGGACATACTTTGGCTATGTGCCCTTTGCCATGGCACTTAAAACATACTAAATTGTTTGAATTTGGCAAATTATTTTGATTTTGGTTATTATTATATTTTCTATTTTCGTAATTATTATTATTATTTTGAGGCATTTCTGACTTTTGATTATTATTATATGTCATTTTCCCCTGATCTACATTTTGATTATAGTTCTGATTCCTATTTATGTTATTATATCTATTATAGTTTCCTCCATATTGGAATCTCTAATTTTTATTATTATTATTAAAATTAGGAAATTTATTGTTAAAGTGTCTAGACTTCTTCTCGTCATATAATCTATCTGATCTTTCGCTCAACATGACATGGAGTGTTTCGATAGTTTTTGATCCTGGCTTAAGGTATTAAACTCTAGCCTTGTCATATCGTAGTCCATGTTCAGTGATATAAGGAGTTGTTCTATCTCCTCCTGTTTGTCTAAGTTTTTACCGCAGTCCCTTATTTTTTGGGCTGATCTAGAGAACACATCTAAATAGCTTCTCATATTTCCATCACTATTAAATTTTAACCTCTGAAAGGCCTGCTTCGCGTTAATGTACGTAACTTGCGTGCAGCTTTTGTACCTTTCATCTAAGACTTTTAAAATTTGGTTTATCGTTTTTAAATCTTTTACCCTTTCAATTAATTCTTTGTTTAATCCCTGGTAGATTAAAGCCTTTCCTTTTTCTTGATTGCGGAAATATGCCATCCTGTTAGCTGAACTAGCATTGCCAGATTCAGGGTTTAAAAAATTGTTTAGTTCCAGTCCCAAAAACAGCACTTCGGTCTCAACATCATGCATTATCAGGTACAATCCCTCCACATAGAGTGTTGAGACCATCGTGGTCCTCCAGGCATCATAATTCCTCCCGTTAAATACCTTTTTTGTGTCAAATCTTGACATTTTATTATTAAATTTTGGGTGTTCGGGAGTTTAGATCTTACCTCAGAAACACGAGAACTTAATTCTAGGGGGTAACACGGTCTCAACCGCACGATAATGCACAACACGGTCTCAATCGCTCGATAGGGAATGCAAATTAAATATATTATATTGTGATATTCAATAATTAGTCAATATTCTAAATTAAGTCTTACAAAATATTTACTGCCGACGATGGGGTGATCTCTCCACTGCTTCTTGAGCGATCGAATTACTGTGTTTTTATAGTTGAAAATGTTCAAAATTAAATTGATCAAAATCCCAAGTCTTGTCTCATAATACTGATGATTCTATTTAACACGTTAAAGTTCAAATTAATACCAAATGCAAAATTATTTAACAAGTATGAAAAAGATAATTGCTGAAAGAAAAATAATTTATCAATCTTCACCAATTGGATCGATCTTCTATTGTTTGTGAACAGGAAAAAATCTATCACTAATGTCAATGTTCAAAATGTAGGTTTTCTATTGTTGAACTTGATGAATCTCATCCAACAAAGATTTCCTCTTTCTTTCAATTCTCAACCAACAAGATAAAGTTTGAAGGCTATCAATATCACCTTTTAAGTTTCAACTTTACTTAGGATTTGGTTGAGAATTTACCTGAAATATATTGAAATATTACTTTATTTTACTGTAATTTTAATTTTTTCTGATTAATTTTGGGCAAAATCACACGAATTATTCATTAATTAACTTAAACTTTTTACTTATCTTTAATCTTCTTGTCCTGTTTTCGTATTTTTTCGATGTTTTTTTACTGCTACCTTGCCCAATTGACACCAAACTTCGACGCTTTTTCTTCTGCGACTTCTGATTTTTCGATCTTTTTCGACTGTTTCACTCTCTGGAACATAGCATAAACAATTGCCAACCGGTTTTGATGGTGTGCACTGGTCTACCAAACCATAAAATCCTCTCGTATCTGATCTGTTTTCTCCAGACTTTGGACTTTGACGTTTTCACAGGTGCCCAAGACTTTACCATTGTTTTCATTAATTTCACTTTTATTACTCTTTTAATTTGTTGCTTTACTTTAATTAAACATTTAACTTTTTCAGGATAGTTACTTTAATCACTGAATCAAACTTTTTTGTTCACGAACTTCAACTTTTCCTACCACTTTGTGTGGAGGTATCACTCGGCACTAAGCCTTTCACTTTGCGTGAAACATGAACTTTAAATTTTAATAAATTACACGATTATCACAATCACATTTCAATTACCGCACTTATTTCTTTGACCCGCAGCTCTGCTATCATATTGAGGTGAGGTCTGATCACTTTGCAAAGAAAAGATAAGTACGGACTTCCATCTTGAAAATGTTTATTGACGACGTTAGTACAACGACTGACGAACGGAGAACATTCTCCGTCAAGCAGTGGTGGAAAGAATAATATATTGGCGATCAGTGTCGCCACATGTAAAACGAATAAATGTAATAGTATGTTACATACAGTGTTAGTCAATGTGATGTTCTGTGTTCGTGAGGTAGTGAGGAAATCGTATCCCAACAATTTTTTCATTTATATGGTAATTTAAATTGTAATATTTTTGTATTTGGCATGGTTCCTCCTGTAATCTGTGGCCCATATTCAGAAACGTCACTTTAACCTTCCTTTACTTAAACTTCACTTAAAAATGACTTTTGGCACAATTTTGTATTTAAGAGTGTGGTAACATTTTATTTTCACATTGGAACTCTCATAAGTGATACAAAATTGTCTAAAAAACTTTTTTAAAGTGAAGTTTAAGTGAAGGGAGCTTAAAAAAACGTTTGTGAATATGGGTCTGTGTGTCTGATGGGAAATTGGTAATTCAAGTCCCAATGGCAGAGGTTTTTTTTTATGAGTTTATTTTTACCAAGTTTTTAAGGGTGTATGTGTATGTTGATTAAAGTATGTGATTCATTCATAATATTTTTATAATTTTCCCCTCACTCACTCCACAAAACATGACTGTGAACTGTGACTGATAGATACCCACATTTTCAGGGTTGGCTAATCGCGTTTTATTTTATTTTTTTCCATCATTTGCCTAATTAAATAACAATATGTGAAAATGAAATTATTTACTCGACTGATTAATGAATTGTGGACGATTAATGATGAGAAATTAGAAATGATTCAGTTTATCTTATTCATGACAATATCATTTAAATCAAAATACGTTGGCTGAGAATATCCTACATTGTATTTTAATTTTTACTTCCGATAATTATCCCATGAACTAGATTGAATCTGTGATGTCATTTGAATCACAAGTATCCAAATGGAATTTCAGTAGTATATTTAAAATTAAATGTACATTTTCAAACAAATATTCATATAATTTTTTGCTAATATATGTGTGTTATTTCAGCTCAATCGAACCATTGTTTCTTAAGATATCACTGAAATTCTGTTAGGAATGAATGATTCAAAAAAATTCAGTCTAGTTGCAGAATTTCTGCGATATCTCGAGAAATAAACGTTCGACTGCAACCAGATTTTCAAAGAATGTTCAGCTAACATATTTTATTGTCTCAGCCAAGTTTTATACTTTTACAACTGATCGTTCTCTCACAATAGTTTTCAATAACTTCCATTGAGTGTAAGTTCAATAGAAGCAAATGGAACGAATTATAGGTAAGGGTAGTCAAAAACAGATCTGTATGGAGGTTATTCATTCCTACAAATAATAATAAAAATCATATTTTCTTTCTCAGTAGTTTAATTTGTATTTTCTGGAATTTAAATACATTTCATCATTCATGTCAATTTAAGTTTATTATTAGCTATGTAAGGCTGTTAGCTACTTACAAATTCGATTGATGATGAAAATTGATAAATGATTCTATTCAAAAAACATAAGCTTATAGAAATTGTTCAGTCAGCTCAATAACATTCTATAAATCTACAGAAAAAAAATCTACAACTTATTTAATATTTTTCTATAGGTGTAGTACTTGTAGTTGTAATTAGTTTGGTTTCCCAGTTAAATATAAAAAATTGATTCGTTAATACGAGAATGATAAGGACTTGTAAAAATTTCAATTTCTTAATTTTAAAGGAATAATAATATTCCTAGATCATATTTTGGGGAATGAAAGTCACAGGAAATTTAAAAAAATATTTCTGTCCCGATTAGCTCCTGTTAGTTTTGCGTTAGCTTTTTAGTCTTATATGCATAGCATATGTTATGAACTCGACCATTTCCTCCCTTCCCAAAATAGATTTCCCAAATTTAAATATTGGATGATACCAGATTTTTAGATTTTGCAGACCATCTGGCTGCTAAAATTTTGAAAGGCAAATTGTAAGAGGAAATTTTTAGTTGTACTCAGTTGTCTCCCTATTTCAGGTTTAGGGAACATTTCATGAAGGCATCCTGTCAAAACCAACTCCCTTTATCAAATCGTGAAATAGTAGTGATCTCAAATTTTGTCTCTGGAGAGATTGATTTTGAAAAATTAACTTCTGAAAAATTCAATCATGAAATCAAAAAAAAAAAAATCGATAGAAAAAAATTGATCGGTCAAAAATTGATATGCTTAAATTTACTTTTTCAAAGCTGTCAAATATGCATATTCCCATGCCTTCGTGGATTTGTAGTGTGGGTGTGTGTATGTGTAGATACACAACACCACACAAACACCAATACAGATCAGTTGCGTGTATATGGAGTAGTATGTGCGTGCCAAGCCTAGTAAACAAGTTTAGCTGCAAAGACAAAATGTACAGCCATGAGCGCAAAAACAGAGTTTGTGGGTTTACCCCACTGGCCCACTAGGTGGTCGACGAGTGTGTAGTACACACTCGTTTGTCAGCGACCACCCATTGCCACACCACTCTCCTCCTAGTAAGTTTCCGGGGAAACTTACGGTGACCTGTGACGCCAGTCAAGTGTGGCACGTTATTCACTACTACACTTATGGATGTCGTTCACATAGTAGGATTGCCAGGTCTCTTTGGTTTGGGCTTACCGAAGTTTTCCAGGAGAGTAGGATGGGAAGGGTGTGTCTGGGGTGCTCAAGGCTGGGGAGTGGGACGCACTCGAGTTTGTGGTCTCATGAGCGGAGTCTGGGGTCGAGACGTGGGAATGCTCATGAGGGGCAGCAGGTAGGTTATAGGTGGCTCCATTAAAGGCGCTATAACCAGGGCCTGAGGGTATACCGGTGCTGAGAGTTGTAGATGTGGGGGAATGGGAATTCCAGGGGGAGGCATCACAACTTGGGGAAGTGGCATCGGTGTTGTTGCTAGGGCAAGCAACAGGGCGTTATGTGGTGCAAGCACGGTGGCTGTAAATTGCTCCTACAGCTGCAGTGTGAAGGGGAGAATTCCTGCTGGATTTGGTTGCGGAGGTTTGACCAAGTGTGCAGCAAGTTGTCGGAACTGTACAGTAATTCCGACACAGCATTGGCTACCTGAGTTGGCAAGTGGCCAGAGATTGCCAGGTAGAGCAAAGACTCGCTGGTATTGCCACTGGTGCGAGCAAGATTCTCGATTTGTTGCAGCCAGAGGCGCACATTTTCGGTGTTGAAAGGTGGAAGGCCTGTGAGTAACTGGGGAGGATGAGCTTGTAAGGGAGGCAAGGTGATACAGCCAATCTTGGTGGAATTTGCTTCCTGCCGGTGCAATTGCCAATTGAGGATGGGTGACAACCTCAGTGTGGAGCTGTCAACCGGCTGGTGCTGGTTGACCGGAAGCTCCTCGCCCAGAAGGTAATTGTCGAGGAATGGGCCAAAGTTTACAAGCATGGAGGACTGCGGGATCACCAAGTTTGTCGGTACATTTGACGAACGCATACTGGTATGCGGCGTTGAGTGGACAGCAGTCGAGGGGTTGGGCTGGTTCTCCATCCTCCTGGAAGGATTGCTGACTGTGGCCTTCGCAGGTGTCAGTGGGAGAACCAAGTCATCAAGGGACAACGGGGTTAGTTTGGAGGCCATGGTGGTAGTTGAAAAAAGAGGCTAAGTTTTCACTTTCCTCGTTGGCAGCTGATTGCTGACTGTTTGAATTTCTTTGGGATGGCTGGTTGGTACTTGCGTACTGACGTCGAGCCTGAGAAGAGGAGAGGGAAAAATGAAAAAATAGGGAAATAGAAAGGGAAAGAGAAGGAGAACCTTCTCCATCGGCTGTCGAGTGCCGACTGATTTTTGTGGATGTTGGTTGGTACTTAAGTACCAACGAGCAATGAGGGTAAGGGGAGGAGAAGGAGAACCTTCTACGTTGGCTGACAAGAGCCGACTGACTTACTTCTTCGGTTGTTGGCAGGTATGCTAACGTTTGAAGAAGGGGCGTGGTTTAGGGTAATCAGCTGTTGAAAGCTGATTGGTTGTTTGTTTCCAAGCCAGTTGGAAGCGGTGGGGAAGGAGGTGATGGTTCCTTCCCCTGTTGATGGTAAAATGTCAACAACAAAAATAAAATACTTACATCGGAGGTCACCACTTGTGGGTGTGTGTATGTGTAGATACACAACACCACACAAATACCAATACAGGTTGGTTGCGTGTATATGGAGTAGTATGTGCGGGCCAAGCCCAGTAAACAAGTTTAGCTGCACAGATGAAATGTACAGCCGTGAGCGCAAAAACAGAGTTTGTGGGTTTTACCCACTGGCCCACTAGGTGGTCGATGAGTGTGTAGTACACACTCGTTTGTCAACGACCACCTGTCGCCACATGTAGTATTTCCACAAAAATGTACAATTATACCTCCAAATATTGCACAAAGCTTCTTGCATATAAATATATTTTTTAAAGCTGTCAAACAGCACTTCTTAATCTCTGTAGGCGCTTCATTTTGTGAAATTGAGAAGGAAAGGAGTAAAAAAAAATATGAACACGATGAAATGAGAAGTGAAAACATTTCATTATCAATTATCAGAATATTTTAGAATAAATGAAATAAAAATAAGAAAAATGCCATCGATATGATGATATTAACGATTGATTAATTTTACTTTTTCAAAGATCGATCATCTTGTGAAATTGATTATTTTAGGGTCGATTTCAGTTGATTAATCAAAAATTGGGACATTGGTAGAATGAAAATTGATTCTTCAACATAGTTGCCAACTTCATTTTTAACACATATTCAGTATGACTTGAGAATAAATAATGAAAGTAATCAGAAATTTATGATGAATTACATTTTTGGGAATAAAGAATTTGAAAATCAACTTGAAAAACTCTGGCTCTGTCAATAATAAGTCCCTCAGATATCAATTTGGAATTTTGAAATTTTCAGTTCACAGCTTGATGAGTAAAGTTGGCTTTGACCAGAGATATAAAAGCTAAAGACATATCCAACTCTCTATATATGCTGTGGTCTTTGACTATAATTATAGTACTGGATCAATAAAGAATTATAATTTCTGTTTAGGCATATCAGTGCTAAATAGGCAACCAGAGCGTAACTTTTGACATATTTTGTTATGTATTTAAGTACACTATGTTGTGAATTTAATTGATGTCTTTACCAGATGTATTCTAATTGGTGAATTCAAGTAAAATATCAAAAATACCCAGAAGGTACGCTACGGTTGCCCACATTTTTGCCAGTATGTCTTGATGTTAAAAAGTACATTGGTCTTACAGCTCTTATAAAATGCATGTGACATGCTTGCAACAATAGCTCTGTTTGATGATAGGACTACACCAACCTACACCAACCTACACCAACCTACACCAACCTACACCAGGAGGGTAAGTCCATAAATTTAGGAATGTTCTATGACTTTGCGGCAAGTTTTACTTGAATATTTGTGAAATATTCTTACAAGTGTAAGTTGGTGTAATTTAGTGTAATCTTATCAAACAGAGCTAATGAGAACGAGCAACATCATGTGACTAAGTAAACTTCAAACAGTTTGAAGTTGTCACTGGTCACAAGTTACTCAGTTTACAAAATAATATTATATTTCAATTTTTTCAAAATCATGATAACAAATGTGAAAATGTTGCAACTTTGTCACAAGTATTGTAGGTAATGTTTTTGATTTTATTGCATTTTTTATGCAACATATTGTTGCCGTGGTGTTACTGCCCACATGTTGCATGCATTGTAGAAGAGCTGTTATGGAACTTCACTGGTCCAGTACTATATAGTTATAGGCTCTGGTACAAGAATGTGACAAAGATCTTCAACCACCGCCATCATCATCATCATTATCATCATTATCATCATCATCTTTATCATCAATGAAAAGTCAGCTTCGTTCAACATTCTGCGTAGCCAAAGCTGCAAATATTTCATAGTGAAAACAGACATCTTTATATCAATATACACAAACTATCAAGCTACAACACATGCGCCGTAACAAATATCTGACTTTGAAATGTTTTATAACATTCTATTTTTGTCATATTTTTGAACGGGCCTTTGGACATCTCTTTAGCTGTATGTCTCTGACTTTGACCCTGTACATATTCTCTCATAAAATTACGTGGATTTATTCAACATCTCCTTAAGATACTTGTTTTTAATATTTAGCGAGTTATAAATCGTTAATTTTCTCATAAATTAAATAGGTAAGGTGCAGTGGGTAATTGTAATAATGGGGTAAATGTAATAATGTCCATTTGTCAATCATAATATAATCGGATTGTGGCGCTCTCTAGTTGTACAAGTGGTTAAACCATTCAACTTGGCTACTATTGTACTTAGATTACTTTGTCATTAATATTATTAAAAAAAGATGATGCAACTTGTCAAAAAGTAATTTCATCTCATTTGTTGAGTTATTGAGTGAAACTTTGATGGGACATAATTCATCGAAAAATCAAGGTAAAGGCAATTTTTTTTTATTCTAACTTATTTTTTAATGAATTTTAATATTTTCATGGAATGGGTTGGGTACAACGAATATTTGAGAAGATTTTCGAAGTGCTACATTTACCCCAACAAAAAAGCATGTTGGGGGAAATGTAACATACACTATATTACATTTACCCCAATTAAATTTTTCAATTTTAGATGCTTCGAAACTACATTAAAAAGCACAGAGAAATTTGTTATACTGATGCGGACTTGATAGCTGCTATAGCACATGTCCAAAATAATAGAAAAACAATTTATGCAGCTGCTAGACATTTTAACATTCCATACCCTAATTGATTTCTTTTTTTGTTGTTGTAACTCAACTTAATTAATACCTACTTATATAAAGTTATTTGATAGAAATTTTTTTTTTTAATGAACTGTATACCTTTCATTAAATTGAGTTTAAAAAGAAGAAAGAAAAGATTAAAAATAAATTTCAAAAATACTTGATTGAAAGAAATTCAATATTTTTCTATAATACTATGGCCTGATATGCTTTTAATATCAATTAAACATGTTTTAAAACAATTTAACTTCAATTTATTTTTCAGTAAAAATGTTTAAAAAATTACCCTTCAGACCTTCATGCACAAAAAAGTTTATAACTTATCGAAAAATTGAGATATTGTGATTTTTTTTTTTTTTGGTAATGTAGTAAATTCAATGATCTACCACGTCCTGTTATTTAAATATCCATAGAACAAACATACTTTCATCTGGAACACATTATTACATTTACCCCGATAGACGGGGTAAATGTAAGATACCAACTTGATTTTGTAAAACGAGTAAAAAATTTTACTCTGGGCAGAGAACCTAAATTCAACAGATAGAATCATAAGCCAATGCTGTAAAATATATTTGTTTCAAGTTTCATCAAATTTGATTCATATCATTCGCCACCAGGTAGAGCTAAAGTTGAACTAATCAAATTTTATGTTACAATTACCCCACTGCACCTTACTTTCTTTCATAAAATTCCATAAGAATACTTCTAATTTCCTTTGAAACTTGAAAGACATTTTATTAAATTTTCTCGTTGTATTATTGAATGCGTTCGATATGATTTATCCGAATTTCATAAGATGGGGCTGGGGATCAATTAAAAAATGTACCTGAATAAGAAATCCATTTTTCACCCATCCAAAATAGAATGAAGATTCGCTAAAAATTCCTTATTACGTAATTTTTTTCTACTCAAATTTTACTTTTGGTTATTTATCATTATTCTTGGGCTCGTATTTTTTTTAATGATATTAAAGTAATAAAAAATAAATGTTTACATATTATATACCTATTATCGTAAACTAGCGGAGAAGGAGATTTCCTTTGAATAGGTTTTAGAATATTCTCTCATCAACAATAGCTTAATGTTCGCCACATCCTGTTTATGTTTCGAGCACCTTCTATAAGTATGATTCGTTTCTCTTTCTTTGTTGCAGGGGAAGAAAGTCGCGTTACTCACAAAGAGGATATTTCTCGAGTATTGCACGAGTTCGGCGAGTGCGAAGCCTACCTTGAGACGAGCACCAAATGTCTGCAAGAAGTGGAGGAGAAAATAAACAATCACTTCGACGATGATTCTCGTGAGCTAATTGAGCAGAAGACGCTGCACGACGAAATCAGTAGCATTATAAAAATCATCGACGGAAAAGATAAACTCGGTCGGTATTCACGGCGCATTGTTATACGAACACTTTTTACACATTTTTCAAGCCACGTATGCTAATCTCGCCGTATGTTGTCCTATTCGCACATTTGTTTTTTGCAGTCGATAATGACCAACTTCTTGGCAATATTGAGGTGGACGAAAACAGAATTAATGAGCAGTTGAAAAACATTCAAGATGTGCTCGACGAATTTCATCCGCTGAAGTTCGCCGAAAATGGTGACGATGATAATGAAAACGAGGCAGAAGAGAATCGCATCAGTAGACAGCTCGAACAAATGCAAAAAAAGGCGATGAAGAAGCTGGAGAAGCGGCTGAGCAACGTAGGCGCCGTAGACGACGATGAGGAGTACGCGGCCTTGCTCGACAGAAACGAAGAACTGTCGGATTTGAGTGACGACGAGACCATCGATTACGACAGTTTGGAGAAATACGAAAGCAGACAAGGTGGCAGGAACGACGAAGCAAAAAAGAATATGGATATGAAACTGAAACAGATGTGGAACGATTATAAAAAGAAGCTGGAGAATGTGCAGTCGTTGGATACGAAACAGGTTTGTCTGCCTACTTGGGATACGAAACCTTGCCCCACAAAAAGCTTGATGGTATGTGTGACGATGGGTGATCCAGACATTGAGTGTGTTTGCACACTCGTCAATCACCTAGCAGGCTAGTGGACATAAAATCTACAAACAACCTTCTACACTCACGGCTTTACTTTGTCAGTACTGCCAATTTTCTATTGAGCTTGGCTCGCACACACTATTGTCTGTCATTGGAACATGCAGCACCTTCTGACACTGGTGGTGGTGAGGTGTATACATACACCTATACCCACAGTATGAAACCTTCTTACCTATTGTTAGGAAATGAAATAGGGCCATGTATTTTCATCAGTCTTAAAGCCAGATCCACGAGTCCGTGTACCCAACCAAAAAAAGAAAAAAAACTGCTAAATAGTGTGTACACTACCTTCTTTAATACAAACCTGTATAGATGACGTAAGTCATATTGTTTTTGTGCTGGTAGATGTAATATGCTGATGGTTGCATCAACTACAGCAGAGTGGGCAGGATTTGTGAAAAAATGGGATTTGAATCCTTTTTTGAGGCTGAAAAGCATTTGTGATTCGAATCACATTGGGAAACAGAGGATTTGTGATTTGAATCATTAACTTAGAAACAGTCGAACAAAGAATTACAAATCCTGTTTCTCTTGACAGGAAATTCCCGAGAAATTCCCAAATATTTTAGGGAAATTTGGCACCTGTAAAAATTTTTTTTGAGTTTCATCCTTACAAAGTTAATAAACAGCCCCTTCAGAGAACTTTTTCCTCTGACTTTCCTAAATAAAACCGTTTTTTATCAAAAAGTATTCTGAAGTTTGGAATTTTTTTCCCATATCAAGGTCAAACAGAATTATTTAACATTTGAGACTTTGAGGATTTGTGATTTTTAGAAAATTATTCATGCGAATTGCACTTTCAACTTCTGAACTTACATTATTTGTGATTTGTGATTCAAATCCCTTTGCTGTAAAGCATTTGTGATTTGTTATTGGAATAATTTTTTCGAGGATTTTTCCCACTTTTGATGCAGCAGTATATTGTGCTTCTCTATGCAAGGGAACAAAACTACCATTAGTTGGGTATACATTTGTATCATTTTGCACATACCATGTCATCAGCGACAAATCCTACTTAACTTATCAAGCCCTGAAGTAGAATGAAAATTGGTTCCTCACCATTGTTGCCAGCTTTAGTATTTTAGCTCTAATTCATTCAATCATAAATAGAGAAAAATCGACGAAAATGATCACAAATTTATGATGAATTTCATTTTAGCGAATAAGGAATCTAAAAATCATTTCTGAAACTCCCGTTTTTTAAAAGTTGGTCCCCTATGGTTATCAATTTTTTTGACATTGCGTTTTTCACTTTATGGCTTGATAAGTATAGCTGGATTTGTCAGTGAGTATCATATAATCAGATATAGGTACACATGATACAGCTTTCATTTCGGCAGGGAGTTGCTTAAGATTGTATCATATCTTCACTGTGTATCAAATCCTGTTCCCAGTTTGCTGTATTTAGCTGATTCATATTGAGAATTCAGATATGATATGGAGTAATGTATTCATTTATTCATCTAGCTCCGTATCCGTTTTTTTATGTGACAGCAGAATACTGACATTATCTGAGCAAAGGTTGTATTGTCGTTTCATTGTTCGATACAATACGAGCTTACAACAATTGTACACATTGATACAGTATGATGTACGGCGTGGCGTAATGATATAAATGTGTATGTGCTCTTATACCTCTCAATTTCATTGTTAGTTGAAATGTTGTGAAATTTATTGACAGATGAATTGTGTGACACAGCTAATATAATCCGGTGTGATGTATTCAATGGAAGTCTGTCATTGTGAAAAGTTGGCAGAAGAAAAAGTTGCCTCCCTGAGGTTGATTGAGTGGTGTGAAGTGTTAAGGGTGTGCGATGACTGTATATACGACATAACTAACTGCCTTTATGGTAGGTAATGCATAGCATTATGTATTACCTTGCTCACTGAAAATTATACTACCGATTGCACTACGGTACAAATTATTTACCACTCTACTGTTCATTTCCCTCAACCTACTGTAGTAATTTTTCAATGAGAATAAAAATCGTGTTGCCATTAAAAAACGTCTGAGATCAATGGAAGAAAATCTGAGTAAGTATTCGAACATTTTTTTGATGTTAAGGTTTCGGTTGTCTGTACTATATTATACCTTCATTGAAAAATGCAGTTTTGCTATTTTGATCTTTTTTGTAATTATCGAATGAGGTTTTGTAGACTTATTCTATTACATACTCAAAATTCACCTCTCAGTACCCAGAAAAATCTTCTATGTGGTCGGTTGGCGAATTTACGGTGAGGAAGGGTGCGCATGGTAGGTTAAAAATTTTAATTTTTTGTGAAAATCATTAATTGCTCAGCAATTAATTATGTTTCAAGTGTGATAATATTAGTAAGTAGCTAAGTTTGTGAAACAAACATTCCCAAAATTGAATTATATGTGTTCCGCATTTATATATTCGTGAATTTTTAACCTACTATAATAGATTTATCTTGTATGGATAGAATAAAACTTTTCAGATAGTGGCAATTCTCCATGTTAATGGGTGTAGGTATAGTTTCTTCTATGCGTTGGCAAAATCAAACGAAATTGCACTGTAAAACTTTGAATTTCTTTTTTCTTCAAAAATAGTTTTTTCCGTAGATCTAAAGCGTTCGATCGGTTTTTCTTTGTGAAGCCTTACGTATGAATAAATAAAACGGACGATTTTTAAAGTTGAATTTCGCAAAAATCATTTTTATTTTCTCGCAAAGCATTCAAAAGATCAGTGTTACGTTAAAATATTTATTTTAAATTGCCAAATGAATGCTTAAAACTTTTATCCAAGTGGATTCAAAGGTTGATAAGAATAATGAGTTAAGATTTTTAATATTTCGTATGAATTCTATAATTTTTACTTTGATTCTGTCGAATGCTCTTCATACCAAAATATCTAGTTTTTTTTTTTTAGTTTTTTTTTTATGCCATCAGCAAATTCAAAGCTTCTTTGTTATGTGCCACTTTTTTTAATCGCAACTACAGGTTCAGTGACTGTTTCTTCAATAGAAAATTTCTTGTTAAATGAACCGTGTTTGTTTAGATTCTGTCGTGTACATTCAAAAATTTAATTACTTCTATTTTACCGCAAAAATGCTTCATAATTAAGAACTGCTTGCCTATCCAATTCTTACTTCATATCCATAATTGTAATTTAATCAACGCAACGGTGTGTTCGGTTTTTATACAACATATTTTATAATTAATCTCTGTTCGAATGAAGGTTGTTCTTTGATTAAAGTCTATTCGCCGTCGCCCGTTCAGAAGTAATACCGTTATACAGGGTGTTCGTAAGTTATGCGACATAACTTTCAGGATCTCTATTTTTCGGGTCGAAAAAACAAAAAAGTTCCTCATAAAAATGCTGGGAATTTTTTCGTTTCCCCGTTATAATTTCCTAAAAAATTCACCAAAATGAAGAAAATTTGGCACGAGGAGTAATGTTTATTTATTTTCACCCTGCTTTCAAAATTTTACTTCTATTTAAACAGGAAAGAGGATTACTACTTTCTAAATGTCTATGAATCTTTAACCTTTCGTTGTATCGAAAAAATGAGTTCTATTATGACTATTTTATTCGAAAAGAAAAAATACAAGCAAAAGATAGACCTTAACTTACTGTAAAAACTCAATAGTTTTCGAGAAAAACAGGATGGTAATTGGAAATTGAGTTAAAACGGTTTATAAGCCTTGACAGCATTTCGTCTTTTCATGCACTCAACCTCGCACCCACCCATTAACCGGTATTAGACGTAATCTTCAAGAACAATTTTAACTGAATTTTTAATCTTCGTTCTTGTTTTCTTCGAAAACTATTGACTTTTCACAGAAAAATGAAGTAGGTATATCTTTTTTGTGTATTTTTCTCTCTCGAATAAAATGTCGGGACTCATACTTTTTGATAAAAACGATCGAAGGGTTAAAAAGACATTCATTCTTATATAAAAAGTGGCAGTCTTTCTCATTTCTACCAAACTCGAATAAAAATTTAAAAACTCGATGAAAAAGAAAAAAAAAATTCGTTCATTTTTGTCAATTTTTGGAGAAGTTATTAATTCATCGGATTTTTTATTGTTGTTTTCCTCCCCAGTTAGCGGAGATATTTAGATCAAAAAGGAAGCATTCCTCAGCATTTCGTATAAGGAACTTTTTCATTTTTTCGATCTCAAAAATCGAGCCTGGAGATTACGCTGTTGAACTTTCGGACAGTTCTGGTGAATTAAAAAATCAATTTTTTATCGTAGGTATTGTAGTCTCATTAAATACTACATGGATCGTTCTCACAAATTTAGGGGCCTTTCTAAGGCCGTAATCGTAATGATAACAGCAAAAAGTGCCTGTGGAATACCTTGTCGTGAGAGATATTCATACTAGAAGGTCTTCAACAGTATTTTGCGTGTTCTGCCACTTCATACGGTTAAGTATGGGAGAGCCAAATCCTTGGTGGACACTGGCGATTTTTGAGCCGGTTCTGAGAGTTTATATACAGGATTTGGTACACGCACACAGACACACATGCATACGTACATGTACGTAATTATGTCATGCGTTACGTCGTTTCTTGCCTCTGTCGAGGTGATAAGAAATGACGCAGCGCGTTTGGTACTGGGCCATGACATCACCAAGATCGTTATCAGGTAATTGATCTCGGCCCGTGCAATGTATCTTACCTGTACGTACGTACTGGTACAAACATACAAACGCACCAGTGTAAATTTGTTTAACGTCATAAAGACGATTATTGCCAGCCTTTAGGTGGCAACTGTCATCGAGTGGTACGAGAGCCCCTATTACCTCATACGAGTATTGTCCCCACAGTGCCAATTTATTTAATATTTTTTTTGCGGCTTCTTAGGCTTAAATTTTTTCTTTAGAGCAAAGGCCGATGCATTTTGCATAGTTGCATAAATGTCAAACCATGCTTCTAAATTCGGCCGAAAAATGGTTATTCTGAATTTTAAGCCAAAAATGGATTAGTTAAGCTTCATCTACATACTAGGGCAAGGGCGGTGCCAAGTAAGGAAAAGGGGGTGATTTTCCCGTGACCTAGTTTTTTTGTTTGTTTTACTTGTCACTTTTAAAATTTGAAAAAAATTTTACCAAAAAATATGCGACAGTAGCGGGTTTCATTGATGCTAAATTTATAAAATTTTCTTAATGTTCAAAAGTAACGAGCAAAAAAGTCACCAATTGTTTTTAATCCCTCATTGCAGAAACTCTAACCTCGTCCTTGTACAAGGGTGTGACCGCAATTTCAAACTAAAAATGATTGATATATTTTAAACACTTTGACAAAATTACTATTCAGTTTATTGGCTTCAAGCATTGCTTATAATAATTATATACTATCGTAACCAGACTGAAAAATCAATGTTAAATTTTCTTCATCAAACTTACATCCGAGAAATGATTCACGTTTTCTTTTGTATGCAGTAAACAACTTTTTTTAGAGTGTTTTGATTTCTGTTGTCTATGCAGCAGCTGACGCTTCGTGTATATGTTTTTTATGATACTTAATAAAAAAAAATGACTAGTTGAAGAATAATTTAAAGAAGTATTTGTGAAAAAAAGGGGATCTATGCTACTAACACACCCTTATGTTTTAAAACCAAACGAGATTTTCGGTGGAAAACTCCATTAGGTTTGTCAGTCTTACATAATTATGTATGTTCAGTCAAGGACATGAAGTAAAAGATTTGAAATAGAAATTAAATTGACAGGGCGGACTCAAAAATTGAGTCACTTAACGTTTCATGGTTGCTGGAGCAGTGAAGATACATTATTTTGTGGTCGACGAAATTTGATCCGAATTTCTTATCCGAATTAATACAATATGATCCAGTCTGATGGGTCAGTGTAGATGACTGAATATGACATGATAAATGATGAGCTGATAAAATAGTTCCTTCTAGAACACATCAAATATTTAGGGTGATGTAATAATATGACAGGTTGTGTCCTTGATTAGAAAGAGTCTAAATTGATGGTTTAAGCATGTGTAAATGATATAAGCTGAGAATGAGATCGAGGATATCGTATGGTTTCAAGTGTAAGTGAATAGGTGATCTATCAAATACAGGGTGTAATGATATATGACTATGAATAATGATTTGTAGGAATGTATCGTTACAAAGGGAAACTAATATTTGAATCAGTCATATTCTTTGATCTAATTAGGTAAGTTATAATTTCGAGTAGGAAATATCCAAATTTATATTTATATCTTATTGACTTTCAGTGAGGCAAAGCTTCCTTATAAACCTAATCACAGAATAACTTTCTAATGACGCCATTACTCTTAGATGGCCAAATCAAAATCGATGAAAATTCTCAAACAACATTTTAAAACCCAGTCTGATGTCATGAGGAAGCCGAATTTTTTAAATTTGATCCATTGAAAAAAATATTCTATTCCCCTCGCAGGATTTCAACCATCGGCGTTGGAGTGTTTGTGCTGGTTGCAGATAAGAGGCTTGAAAACAGGATGATGGACTTTTTCTCGACAGGTTTGCGGCGAGTTCGGAGAAATATATTTTTTGATACGAATCATTTTACAAGTCAACGTGAATGATTTTCTACTGTAAATGATTAAAAATAAAATCAGTACCAAGCATCTTCTACCCAAAACCAACCATAAAAAGCATCGAGGAATTATTTAGCAGAGTGTTCAGTTGATTAGTGTCCAATACATTAATCTGTTTTCGAACCTTATGAAAATACCTGCTAGATGTCAGCCACTTCGATGTCAAGTCCCACTTCAAAAATTTAAATTTTTTTAGTTGGGATCCCAAATTTTTGGGAAGCAAGAGGTTAGGATATTGTTTTCTCAAAAATTAAGTGCTACGTTGACGGTCAAGTTTCAAGGCGCTAAGTTCAAATTTTCAGTTCATTTTTAGACTGAACCTGTCATTGGGGCCCTGTGACCTCAAAAAAAGGTTTGGTGATTTTTTTATAAAAATTTATTGATACATTGTTGGATATAGTTTGTGAGGCGATGAGTTCGAATTTACTGTTCATTTTTGGATTGGACCACTCATTGAGCTCCCTGTGACCCAAAAACCGGTTGGTTAGACAAATTTTTCACTATTTTATTGTGTGATACATACCCGAATATTTTTATTCGAGAGCAAAGTTTCACTCTTAACATGACGTGTGGTGTGGCCCAGGTACACGTGCACTTTTCTGCAAAGGAAGTTAGGATCTTTTTTGGTAATCCACTTCACTTCAGTTATGGTTTTGAGGTTTGCTTGCGACCCACGAATCCTACCTAGTTATTTATAGAAAAACTATACGCTTATTAAATTTAATTTACCGATGATTTTACCTGAGATTTGCTGTGTTCGTAATCGTCTGATGATTTGTTTTTCGCCTCATTTCAGTTGTTTGCTGAAGCACTAGACGGCCGAAACGAAGTAGACTTCAACAACTTGAAGTATTTTTCGCAATACAACGATGCAATTTTGGAATTATTTTCGCGTGGTAACTAGTCAAATGACGCGCCCATAAATTACCTTATTTTACCATTCATATTTTACCGCATCAATTTTCATTCTTCGTTTCAGAGGCTATCGTTGTCGTTGGGTCGAATACGAGCTACTTAGATCCAATATCGAAAAAGAACATAACGGAACCTGTTCGCAACAAGATATGCAATCATATTTACGAAAGAGATACCATTTACGCAATACTGAAAAAAAAGAAAGAAATGAGGTGAGAAAGTGTAAATAAAACGGAGAAGACTATACTATATGGTTTAGATAGTGCAGTATCTACGTAAAAAACTGAACTTCATTTTTGTAATTTTTCTGTTGTGCCGTTTTGAAAATAATCGGCGAGGTTTTTTAAAAAGCATCGGCAGTTTCTTTTTCTCTGGAACAAGAATAAGCTCGTCAGTTGACTACGAGCTTATTCGTCTTCATCTCATATATGAAAAATATTTTCATGGGAATGCATTATAGATATAGTATTATGAAAATTGGCGAAAATTTCTAATTCCCAGTACCGGTACTTGAAAACTGGTTACAAGAATCTGGTTAAGTTCGGAATCTTTTGGCTTCAACTGTCGCATGTCCCAGGTTTCGCTTCGTTTACGTTAGGGTCCGGAGATGAATGGGAAACGTGACATCTTCCTCCCTTTTAGGGTAGTGCTGATGTCGTTTTACGAACGCTAACCTGTTCGGAAACCTGTAAAAAATACCCGGTTTCTGGCGGAACTCCAGGTAGAAGGGGCAATGCACGTTTGCTTATTTTTCAATCCCAAGTATTCTTGCAGGTGTCCGTGTTTGGGATGTTCGTGTCGCTCGTTCACCATCTATGATCTCGTAACGGACGACGAAGTTGCCGAAAAAATTACTCAGAATTTGGCAAGAAAGAAAGCATCTATTCAACAAGATACGGAAGAAATGGAAACGGAAGATGAAGACGATGACAACACTCTCGACGTGGATAATGAAAACGACGATACTCAGTCACAAGAATTGTTTTAAATGTTACAAATACGATTTCGTTCGTTTTTATGTTTCGTACAGTTATACGTACCTGTTTTATTTTATTTTTTACCTAATAAATTTTATGTTTTTAAAAGAGAAATTATTCGGCTAAAGGAGAAAACCACAGCAATGAATGCGGGACAACATTCATCTTACACTGTAGTAATAATTATATCGTCTATTTTCGGTTCAATGGAAACAAACATTAAATCTTCGACGTAATTTGTCTGTTTCAAAAATATTTTCTCTATTCAATAAATTGGGTTCTGCTGTATTTCGGAACCAACACGTACAAAAGAAACCGAAGAAGTCACTTTAGTCCACTCTGTCGGGTGAAAGTAAGAATGTGGATTGTTTGCACTTACGTGCCGAATAATTTTAAAAATAGGCAGCTCATGAAGCAACCGACCAATATATTTTGTTTATCAACGAATTCGTAGGCGTACACTCTTCATTTTCCTCAGAACATATCAAAACACGAACGATTTTTTCAGATGTATTTTATAAACAATATTTTCTTCACATACGATTAAACGAACAATCAAAAAGTTAAAATAGGTAATGCACGCCATTTGGGCTTAGTTTACTCCCTTTTGTAAACTTGAATGCTTTTTTTTTCAACTGCACAAAATTAAAATAAATTAACTGCAAAAAAAAGAGAAGAAAAAAGCGTGAAGAGAAGTCCTACTCAATTTTTACAGACATAATTGGAACATTCTATTAAATGAAATAAAAATGCTTCAAAAAAAAGGTCCGACGAAGTACACGATTACAACAATGCATGATAATATGCGAATCGTTCATTCCTAGTTGCATCGAAAATTAAAATAAGTAATCGTAAAAATCGTAAAATTATCCTTTTAAAAATATAAAACACTAATTACAAAGAAATAGAAGTACAAGTACCCGACAACAATTTCATACAATTGGGGTGAAAAAGTAAATAAATACGCGGAAAATATCGGTTTACTGCACATCTAAACAATTATTAATTGAAACATAGTGATTCTAGCTCGAATTCTAAACGGTTTTCGAATTAAAATAAAAATACATTTCTTTTGCTGCTGTTACCCATAATTAACGTGCAGAAAATTGTACTAACAAAACTCCATTAATTTGGAAACTATGGTAACACGCATGCATTCTACATACAATTAAAAGATGAAGAAAATTAAAAAATCAGAATGGAATTATGAACACGTTAGCATGTTATGAAAGACATTGAATCTTCCTCAATTATTTTTCTTCTACTCCTTAAAATCGATCTCAAAAATGTCACTTTTAAAAAGCTTCAGTTCTTTTTAAATCTTATGCAGAGCTAAACTACTGGGCAGTGGTGGTCCGGGATTTTTCTTTAAGGGTGAACCAAAGCGGACCAAGATAGATCAGAAAAAAAAAGATCGCCTATGCGTTTATGCAATTTTTTTTTGTCAATTTAGAAATCATAATAACGTTGATCAACCGCATTTTCAACAATACCCAATCTTCACATTTTTAGACAATTTTTTTGAGTGGGCCAGGCCCACCTTGGCCCACCAGTAGAGCCGCCACTGCTTCTAAAATCCTCAAGTCAAACCTTTAATCACAGCCCGAAGACTCGGTATGGGGGAGAAAGGCAGTAGTTGAAAAATAAACTCGTCTAAATGGTTAATATCGAAACAATTTCGTCACATTTTCGACAGTTCCCACAGAAAAATGAACTAATTAATAGCAATGCAAACTGAAATAAAAGAAATTTAGTAAGAATGAGCAGGGCTGTTGAGAGGGAGAGGGTAGTATATTCCCGAATTCAAATTTATTGAAAGGCCCGAAAGGGACCGGTCCACTTTATTCTGACCTCAAATCGTCTCAAGGCAGATATAAATCCATTTTAAAATAAAATATACAACCACCCTCCTTTTCTCAAGGCCTCAATTTTCAGGTCACGACCCTGCGAATGCGAAGCAGCGCAGACACCGACTTTTTCTCCATAATTTAGTTACTACTTTTATTCGATTAATTTTAGAATAAGTTGTGTTTATTGCTTGAGGGAATCTCCACCTTTACAGCCTACCCGTTCTCATGAAGCAAAACTGATACGGTACATATTTTTATTTACTTAATAGACAAAATTTTCACCAAGATTATGCAGTGTGTGTACGGTACCGTATCAGTTTTTCTTAGTGAGCAGGTGGGGTGTGAAGGTGTAGAGGATAGTAAAGGGTTACGGAAGGTGGTTGGATGGATAGATAATATGTATTTGGTTCACTAATTATGATAATTAGGAGTTATATTTCTCATATAATGCTACTGAAACATGTTCTATGAAGAATGGCTGTTTTCAAGACTCTCTTAAGGGGAAGGGGGCGTTAAACAAAAAACTGCATAAACTTTTTTCGTAAGAAATTTCAAGATAAACCAATTTTTAAAACTGGACTATCTTTATTACAAAAAAAAAAAAAAAATGAAATTCGTAGTCAAAAACGTGAAAAAAAAACATCCCCTCCTCAAAACTGCAAGAGGCCTAGAAAATTCAACTTTTAGTACGTTACTCTAGGGGACCCACCAAAAAACCCTATATACTCGAAGACTGTGTGCTAATTTTTTTTTTATTCGCTTATTATGATGCTCATTTAACTGGACTACAAGGTTAGCGTACTCATTATTTTCCAGGGTAACGTTTGTTGTTAAAAAAAGGACAATTCTGACAAAGTGAATGCAAAAACATAAATTACGCTCTAGGACACGGCTGTAAAACATTTAAGAATAAACCCAATAAAATACAAAAAAAAACTGACATATAAAAGTTGGACATAAATAATTTTTTTTTCCTGAAAAAATGTGCACACTCCAGGACCTGAAATCGGATGAAATAAAATTGAATGTAGTACATAAAATATTGTGCGAAGCAAAATGCAACTCATTATGATACTGGTTCAACCGAACACGTTCAGAGTACGAATTTTTGTACGCGCCATTAATTTGTCTGTCGTTCCACTCGGAATCGATGTGATTTTTTTTAGTTGGAAAAATGTTTTGTAAAGAGCTGGCGACGAAAAATTAAATAATATTTTCGTCAGAATATGATTATAATTTTTGATTTCGGTCGTGAATCAAAACTAGATTCATATTCCAATTTAATACCGGACTGATGCCGGAAAATTTCAACAAATACGAAGAACAAAACCAATTTTTATATGTGATTTTCAAAAAGTGATAATTCATTTTCAGTTCTGAAAACTCGCGGAATATATTCCGATTCAATTTCATAAATTTTAACAGGGGTCAAATCAAAAAACAATTAAAAAATATATCAAAGATGGAACGAGAAACCACACATCGACGTAAAAGTTCTAATATTTCATAACCTAACAATTGGGTTTTCGAGATTATAATGGTCAACGGCCGCAGGGACCACCTCTCAAACTCTTCGAATGGTGAAAACCTCGTAACCCATATGTCACTAGTTCGGTGAATATTCAAATTTGTATGACTACGTGTTACAAAAAGATCAAATGTAACAGATCATGAGATATTGAAAATAGTACGTCGAGATCACATTCGCTGGAAACTGGTTGCAATTACAACTTCAGGAGATCGTGGATTATGCATTCGCATTACCGAAATGTTCAATTAATGGCGGTTATTCGACAATGAAACGAAAATTCAGTAAACCGCAACGCTGACTGATTGAACATCATTTTCAAGAATACGTTTTATGCTTTTACAGCAAATCTAGCCTCCACCTTCGACGCTGAACGTTCAACAAGCTGGCCGCCGACAAATAAAACCATCGAAGTTTCGTCCAACAGACGAACCCAATTATGCGAAACACATCCGAACGTAGAAATCACACAAAAACGCACACGACGTTAAATCAGAGGCTACAAGTTCGCACAAAACTTGTAAAATATTTTCAAAAAAATTATACCTCTTCAAAATGCACGCCGATTTCATACGAACTATACAGTATATTATAAATTATATGTACATGTACACGAATAGAGACGAAGAACGAAGTTGAATGACCGACGAAGATGTTTAGAATCCCTATTCATGCGATATGAAGAGGCGATCAGCATAATTTTAAAATATTTTCACGGTATAGAAATACGAGAAAACAAAAGGAATGGATACGTTCATTGGTTGGAATACAGCGATGTCTCAGGAGGCGGGGGGGTGGTGTAAAAAGATTTCCTCGGTTTATTATCGCGTTACCGTTCGACTTTTTTTTTTCCTTTTTTCTTTTTTAATAAGGGTGCGTGTCATTCTCTCCCTTAAACCGTTCCTCCACAAATATGATATACGCACTTAGCTAAGCTCGTCGTAATTGTCGTTTTGCGAATGCACCTTCGAATGAGCAATGTAGTTGGACTTTCGGGAGAATATTTTGCCGCACACCTCGCACGTGAACGAGGTCTTCTCGTAGGCGTGCACCAGCGAGTGAAGCTCCAAATTGCTGAGGCTGAGAAACGACTTATTGCACACTTGACACGGAAACGGCCGTTCGCCGGTGTACGTCTTGTTCATGGTATGAGTACGCCGGTGCACGACCAAATACGATTTCATTTTAAAGGTGCGTCCGCACACCTCGCACGAGTGCAGCGTGCCGTTCGAGTGGCGTTGCTCGTGCTCGCGCAGCGTGCTGCGGTTGCTGAACTTCTTATTGCATAGGCTGCATATGTATTTGCTTCGCTCGCGCGACTCCTTACTGTGGCAGGACATGTGGCCGATCAGCTGCATCCGGTTGCCGTACAGCTTGCCGCACAAGTTGCACTCGAACGGCGTGTTATTCGAGTGGACTAGAACGTGTTTCTGCAGCTGGGTGGCCAGCTGGAACTCCTTGCCGCACGTAGAGCACACGAACAGGTCCTTGCGCATGTGGCTCTTGATGTGACGCTTCAGGCTCGACTTGTAGCTGAACTGCTGCATGCAGTAGTTGCAGGCGAACGTGTTCGGATCGAAGACGAGCACTTTGGGCGGCGGTGGCGGTGATGGCGGCGCTTTGGCGGCGGCGGCGGCTGCTGCGGCTGCTGCTGCTGCCGCGGAGGCGCGCGAGGCGACGCTCGACGAGCTGGAGCAGCTGCTGCAGTTGTCTGAATCCGAGCTGGAGGACGAATTCGAGCAGCCCGAGCATGAGTGGTCGGAGGCGACGCTGGCCGCATCGTCGTCGTCGTCGCGAACGCTGCGCTTCTACAAAGGTGGGCACATGAAAAAAAACAAAAAAAACGAGGAAAATTTGATTAATTATTAGCGAATATAGTTGCAATACACATGGAAGAAATAAAGAGGCGAATGTTGAATCAACTTAAGAGCTAGGAGCTGGTCTTTCATTCTTATCATTAACGCTGGAAGAGCTGACCCTATACAAGATGTGCAGGTAATCGATTACCAAACATTGGTAGTTGGCAGTACTCAATAAAATAAGTAAAAAAACAGTACCGCGGCAGCTACTCCACCAGAAAATGTAGGTTTCCGAAAAACCAGCCAATTACACGTAAAATTCGTAACAAGTTAGAATAGATCATAAATAATGAAGGTGTTAAATTTCGTAGCCCTTGATTGAAAATTACGTATTCTAGAACCTTAACTCAGAATTGAATCTGATATTTCGGTACTAATGCCCGGTCAAACCGCATCAAAATTGATAGAATGTTAGAATTAATGGTAATGAATATTTTTTTCAAATTCCGCAGCTTTTAATGGATAATTAAGCACTTTATAGCCAAAATAAAAACAAAAATGGAGGTATCAAAGTACCAATCAGCTGATTCGCACCAAAATTAATAAGTCTGGTCCTTCGCTGAGTAACAATGTTCGTATCAAATTTTGTGACCATCGGACAAAAATTACGACCTATACCGGGACAGTAACAAGATAAGGGAATATATACATGTACAAACATATCATGAATTTGTGTTATTGTTGCCCACATTCTCCTTGGGTTATGAAACGCAAGCGTACCTTCTCCATCCACAGTTCATTTAATAATATCGCAATAAATACACAGATGTTCACAGAAAAACCTGCATAAAACGTTATTACAACATACGGCTTAAAATGCCTTTTTTGAAAAAATTCCTGAAACTTGAATCCTTTTTTAGAACCCTGAAGCAGCTTATACATTTACCATTTACACAACATGTTTTACTCGTCTCATCGAGTACTACCAATAATCACTAAAATTTGGCAATGATTTCCAGCATTTTAAAACATTATTACTTCTACCAAAAATAGCTATGCAACTACGTGTGCATAAATTCATACACAAAATGTGAGGTATCACGTTCGGGCAGTTACTTTGTTACAGGGGCGTAGCCACGGGGGATTAAGAAGATAAATCCTCCCTTAGAATTTTTTTCAAGTATAATTTCCCAGATTTAATGAAAAATAATGATGACTGGCATGAAAATCAGAAATTCATATCTCGAAATAAACAGAAAATTTTTTCGCCATCGGAGCTCGCGAAAGAATTTATTCAATTTACGAATTTTCCTCTACTCCGAGATGAATCCTGCATACGGCCCTAGCTCGGAAGGCGAAGGCCGACATATTTTAATTCAAATTTTTTGGTTCACTCAGATGGTTGATCGAAGTCCGCCTATGGTCCCACCTTAAGAAAAAAAAGTTCTTGAAATTCGCTTCTAGGTGAGAGGAAAAAGGGGAAAAAATTTCTCTCATAAAATTCCTCCCCCTAAAGAAAATCTTGGCAATGCAACTGGTAGCCAGAATTTTTCCAAGCGGGAACAAGATGGAAAAACATTTCGCGCCTTTTCCCTCATCCACAACTGCGAATTTCAAAAAAATGTTTTCTTAGTGAGGGAGGGACCACAGGCGAACTTTAATCGAACCATCCGAGTGGACCAAAAAATTCGAATTAAAACAAATCGACCTTCAATTTTTGAGCAAAGATCGTATGCAGAATTCATCTCGAAAGGGGTCAGAATTCATAAACTGAAGAATAATTTCGCGAGCGCGAAAAAATTTTTTGTGTATTTTGACGATATGAAGTTTTGATTTTCATGCCAATCGTCATTACTTGTCACGAAATTGAGAATCACCATGGTCTCACTTTGTGACTGAATAAAAAAAATCCAAAGGGAGAATTTATCGCCCTAATCCCTACCCCTGGCTACGCCACTGCTTTGCTACTGGTATTTTCTACAGTACAACCAACCACAGAAGTTTGACAGTTGATTCCCAGGACACCTTATAATATATGGGAGAAAAAAAACACATCAATGTATTTGGGTACAATGAGCAAAAAATCATACAATTAGCAACTTAAAAAATGGTACTTCATTAATTTTCAGCAAAGGAAATTTTACACTCCGATAGCGAAAACTTTAGGTACATGGACTTCGATTATCATTCAGTGAAACAATCAAGTCCCTCGTATATTATGAATACTTGCATTTTCCACAATTCCAATATGGCCATTAATCTCTTATTATGAAGACGAATACCTACTGAGAATCAATAAGTAGAAATAAATCATCATTCGAGCTGCACAGAATCTTAAGTCATCATCAGAACAGCTGGTCTCTAATCCCACAAACAGCGAAAGATTCAAAAATATAGCGAGCCTCAACTACTAACAACCACAGGACAATTTGGAGAAAAAATACTGTCTACTTTCATTTACATTCATAAGCATCATTTTTGATTTGAAGCAGATTTTCAAAGATAACTCAAAAACTATTTTATTGATTCTAGAAAAAAATGAAATTACAACTACCCTCATTGAAAAAAAATAAAAATCAGTGTCCACGGTAAAGAAATATGCTGTAACAAACTCCTTTCGTTCACAACACTTTGAACATAAAAAGTTTGATAGCCCAAAAAAGAATCCAGTTTCACAGGATTCCTGAGAAGCCCGCAGAACTTTAACAGCAGATAGTACCTAAAAGCTACACCGACAATCAATCTCATTTTTATCAATGAAATTCATGTTGAATGTGATTTCTTAATGAATAATTGTACTTATTCATTCACTTAATTAAATTATTTGAAAAAAATAAAAATAAAAATTCTGATTATTGACCATGGGCCCGAACGAGGGGCGAGGAAATTTAAATTCGGTATTGAAGGAGTGGAGACAAATAGCTTCAAAAGGGGCGCCGATTTTCATTGTAGCGTTTAGATGAACGTGCGTTCGCATCATATTTAATACTCTGTGGGTACATTGAAAGGAGACAAAATTTCCTTCAAAACGTTGTAGATCCATAGTATTCGCAACGAGCAGAAAAAAAGGTTCTCATCACTTCTGCTCCATCTCGTACAGCAAAGGTGCTAAGAATTCCGAAATTTGTACTGAAAAATCCAAACTACAAATAGACACGTATTAACCAAATTCTTCAAATTGGCGTTTTATTAATCAACAAATCAAGATACTCATGGTGAATACTACGTGTCTACGTATACAGATTACTGTCATAACCCGAGTATAGACCTACTTAACTATAAAAACGTTCAGAAGAACATACATGGTTATTCAAATAAGCTAGATATGTTCTTTTTAATCGTTTGCTCTAAAAAGTTGAGATGTAAACTGAAAACAGTTGTAACGAGTTGTATAATGTAAGTACATCTGACGTCATGTTTCACACGTGTAGTCGACAAAGTACACAAACATTTCACTTTGCGCCATTACTTTTGCGGTTTGGAAAACTGTGACAACACTACAACACCATTTGTCACAATAAGGGAAAACAAAACAGCTTCTCTGACGTGATTAAATTTTAATGACGTAAGCAAAGGCAAAATAAGGCCGAAATCTCAAAATTGTTGACAGTTATCAAGACTTTTCACAGCAAATTGTTAAAAAGAACATAACTAATCACACCTACAAGAAGCAAGAATACACTGTTATAATCTATGTTGTTCCCTTGTAAAATGAAAAATATAAATGGGGCAATGCAATCATTCACTCTACGAATATTCTGACACTAAAATAGTAAATACGAAACAATTTTTCCCATGTCGGGTTTGAAAAATCGAAAATTTAGAATCTTCTCGACACAATTACGTATAGAAATCAGGACGAATACGACAGATTTCCATAACATAAATAATATCACGCTATCTACTGTATTGAAAATGATGGTAACAGTCAAGTTAAATAATTTATTCATACGCTTTTATTACTCATAGACAGATTCATCAGGGAGGGAAAGAGGGCTGAGCCCTCAAAAAATTAAATTAGCCCCTTCAGGTGGAGAAGGAAAATAAAATTGCAATCTTGTTCGAGACAAACATTAAAATTAGATAATATCAGATACTTAGCCCCTCTAAAACTTTTAGACCAAACTCCGCCTATGTTATCACTCGTATTTTTATCGACTCTTCTATTTGTCTAATAATTTTAACCTTCAGAAGAACTTCACAATATTCAACATAAATCGTGAATTACAACTTTCTTCCATCATACAAACGGGCTTAGTTGAGGTAAAAAATAATAGTTTGGCCTCAAATGACACTAAGGTTTTCACGTGTCGGTGTAATCTCAGTCAGTGAAATGAAAATAAATGGGATCTTTCAACTTTAAACCAATTTACTGCTGAATAATGTTCACAGTGATCGACAAAATATAATGTATAAATTTCTAATTTTACAAGAGAAAATAAGGCCAAGTGTACAGGGTGACTGATTAGTAGTCCCCAAAACCTGAAAAATGGAAAAATTAACTTTTAACCCATGGACTATCTCCAAAATTAATTTAAAAAAATTTAGTAGGCAGTGGGGGCTACAAAGAATAAAAATTTTGAATTTTCTAATGGGAAAATTCGGTAAATATGGTCGGGAAATGAAAAAATTGTAGCACTCAATTGTCAATACGTACGACAAAAAAACTTACGGGTAACAATTTCAAAACACGGATGTATGAAAAGTTGCATATGCGTTGAATGAAGAGGCTACCAAGAAATCCTTCTTTCTTGCTACTTCAATTTTAAAAATGAGTTATATTTACATTAAGAGGAAGTTTTTTCTCACTCACAGTCGCATCCGGAATGTATTCAAATTTCAAGTTCTACAAACTACTATGAAACACTTTGTATAATTCTAAAACAATATCTCGATAATCGATTTGCGATTTACATATTGAAGTTAAAGAAAAAATAATCGTTGAAAAATTTCAAAAAATTTCGAAACTTCTTTTTCTGAATGATATATATAATATATTTCATTTCACATTTCAGTTTCCGATGAACCGAGGGTAAACGAAATTGTAGTAAAAAACAGAAATATGACACGACCAGTTCGTACTTTATTCTAAAGCATGAGTTATGACAGACCTCCAATCACCGAACCAACTTTTCAAAAAAAATCATCGATCATAACACTATCGTCACACAAAATGAAAGCAGGAAAATCCTATTTCCAGTAGATGATGAAGAAAATTTTCAGGTGATTAACACGTCACCATAATAACTTACAAATGTATTAACATTAAAAGTGTTTTTCTCGTAACCTCTGACAAATGAACATTAATCTTTCACGTTTTTCGGATTAGGACTCTACATCAAAGTGGCCGACATCGAGTGGATATTTTTGTAAGCTTTGAAAACGGGATAATGGACACTTGCGACTAAATCGTCTAATTGTGGAGGGGTGAGACGAGCTTGCTAGTTGAATTTTATTCAAAATTCGTATCAGTACTTGATTCTTTTCTACGTTTGTATTTTACATTTGGATTTAAAAGAAAAATAATTTAAACAAGTATAGGCGCTTTCTCAGTTTGAAATTTAAACGAAATTATTTTCTCTCCCTTCATCGATCAATAATTCAGTAATATTGATACAATACGATGGATTTGGTAATCGTACATCAAATGTTCCGTCAAATCAGCCAAATTAGTTGGAGATTTTGCAGATATTCTTCCATAAGTATAATGTACATCAAGTTACCACATTAGCACTGATGAACGGGGTCGCAACGATTTTACAAAATAGGGAGATACAGAATTACCGCGATAAAGAAAATTCTTCATCGCGTTAAAAGTTTCATAATAATTCTCTTGTATCTCGTAACCAAACGTAAAAAATAATCAAGGACTGTTAAGGACTTTGAAAAAAATTCAACTATCAAACTCGGCTCTCCCCTTTACAATTATACAGTTTAGTCGGAAGTGATAATGGACACCAATGCATTCAACACAGCGCTGAATGAATCTCCAATCAATCTTTTTACGGTTTGTTTCCCGTAAAAGAGGCTTGTATAGATTTTATTTTCCATCACTAATGTGAGAATATTTTTGTCAAAAAATACCATTCTTCAAAATCTCCAAAAAAACCTACAGAAAAAAAAAGTCTATCATTCGGTTTTCAAGACTTTTATCAGCAAATGACACTAGCACACCATAGGTGGCTACAGGAGCGTCCAATCCATTCAGAATAAGATGGCTGTTTACCCAAGTGAAGCCCTCATCACATTTAGAATACAAATACTTCCTTCACCCAGGTACAATTTTTGCAACTCTCTCTCGAGATGGCAAATGTTAACCAAACGATTATTTATGTATTCGAGTAAGTTGATTGAGAGATTTGAACTGATACCACAACATGAACCAATCAAATATGATTATAAAAGTGACAACTTAAAGAAAACAAGGGAATTATCGAGGAAATAAGATTTAACCTAGCTTTTTATTTTGAACGCGCTCCAGGGGTGTCGAGTCCCAATACAAAATAAGCTTATCACGTAGATAAAAAAATATTTGATACAACTAGAGGATACAACAGAAACTTTTTGAAATCTTTTGAAAAAAATTATTCGCCAAAAAATTTAATTACTATAAATAGAAAACGGGTTCATGAGACTGAAATGTAATCAACCATTGTCATTTATATTTTCAATGAATTTTATCTAAGCTACTTCCGATTTTGAAATCGAAAAGTTGCAACATAAATGGAAATTGATAATCATCCTCGGCTGAACGCAATGTTTTTCAATAGTTATAGAACAAGCATTGATAAATTACCAAAATGAATCACATAATCGAGTAATTTATGCATTACAAAATAGACTATCAATGAACGAACAACTGATAAACGTTGTCGCTCAAGCAAAGATCAAATTTGTACTGTGTCATAAGCACACTGGCAAGAATATATTTCTCATTAAAATTTTTCCCAAATTAATCGTTCTAAACCGCAATGAGAGTATATCATTAAAAGCATACCAATACGTCTATTACTAAAATAATTCTGCAAATACAGATATCCACTCATAAAGAGAGATTTACACTAAATTTTATCATTTTCAGATCATTCATTAGCATAAGAGCGCAGATCCAATAGTGATCAAATCCGAAAAGGATAACTTCAGAATTACAGTACCTAATGATCATGATTCTACAGGGACATGAACAAAGAAAAAAAAAATCCCTTTCTAACAAAAAAAGAAAGTGAATGAATAACCAACACATAGGCTATGTCAATTCTCATCAGTCGATGTAACAACAACATCGAATAAATAAACTGTTGTTTTTGCAAGTCGTTTTCGTAAATTGTAGCCCATTGAAAGTTGAACCCATATCCCGATTTTCAGGAGCATGGTCCTGCGTCAAAAAAAATTAAGAGTGAATGCTTTACCGTATCTTCTTCCTCATCGTCATCATCGTCATCGTCATCATAGTCGTTCGACCTAATTAAACTTTGGAATTCTGGTTCCGAACACGAATCATAAGAATCTTCCGCTTCATCCTAGGACAAAATACATGAACAATTAAAATTAGCAAAAGGATAAAACGAGTCTTAATAGTCAACAGTTAATCGCAAAACTGAATTGAAAACACACAATTCCAATTTGGTTACAAGGAACTGAAATTTTATCAACTGAAACGGAATCAGATTCATTGGAAATTTTGCAATTGCCACAAAACAAATTTACAATAATTAATGCTCAAAAGAAACGTCGTTCCCGAAGTCTTGTCTGATGAAAATTACTGCAGGAGGAACAGAGTTGCGAGACGAAAAATGAATACTAAGATTAATTTCTATACGAATTTTAACGTAATCCAACGTACCTTGCCATCCATTTTATGGTTGTTCCGGTCGTATTTTGAGTCACCACTGTAACAAGAATTCATAATTTTATATCAGTACGAGGCAGATTTAAGAGCAGAAAATGGCCGAATCTTTTGGAACACAGTGACTTCGTAATACAGTTTTGGTAGACATAAGAGAAGATTAAAGTCGTACAATTTCATTCTCCGTTAATATCGAACCGAAGTACGTAGGCAAATACTAAATTAGAATTCGATAATGAGCTGTCTACACTAAGCCACTATCAATGTAGGTAGAAAACAAAGAATATAACCAGCAATGAAGCATAAATTATAATTAGAATGGTTCAAAAGCACAAAAATCAGACAAAACAGAATATATTCGAAGATAAGAAAAACACATTATATTGATAATCTAACCTTGTATTCACTTCGGTGTCCATATTAGCGAGACAGAAGAAAATAGTTATTTCCAACGGAAATTACAAGTACACACAAACACAGTAGCGTAACACTCAACAGCCACAGTGTGCAAACACAAATTTCGTTTTGGAAAATCAATTAGAAATAACTTGTTCAAATTCATTTGTTTTCAACTCGAACTAAACGCGAATGGAAATGGAATCACAACTTCACAAGCTGATCTGATCGAGAGGGATCGTTCCGGCTGTTCTGTAATAATGTCTGCCAGGCTAAACGTGAAACACACGACAACTTCCTCCGAAGGGGGAAGTGTCTATCAACTAGTATTGAAATCTGATTGGAAGTTTGGAACAAATTCCATTTTGACCTTTTTTTCACTTCTTTCTTCTTCGGAAAATAAAAGTGAACTCGAATTATTTAGTTTCATGGGTAGTTATGGTAACAACTGTACCAAAATATTACGGTTTTATTTGTCGATTGAGTTGCGAGTTCGGTAGACTTTAAATAACTTAATACGCCTTTAAGCGTTCATAAACTGTGGTTTCTTTAATTTTTATCCAACGTCATCTATTTTACAATGTTAATCAGAAGAAGAATAGCCAATTAAATTAGCAGGATTCATGACGAAAGAAAACTTAAAACAGGCTAGTTTCGATGAAATTTTCTACATTGATTGGCAATTTCTAAATACCAGGAAAATTTGATTCCTGAAGAGCAGATAAAACTTTATCAATATTTTTTTTGCATTTTTCGCGAAATTTTTTTTTCTGTAGTATGTACTGAAGTTTATTTTCCCACTAGTCTTTCGAATAATAGGGAAAAAAATAAACATAATATAACTGAAATTAATTGAAAGTCTAACGATGAATGTGCGTTTCAGAAAACAAAGTAAAACGAAGTAATTTCAGCATTACGGTAAAGAATTATCACACGTCTAGATCATTTGAGTTATGAGTGTCTCATAGCAAAGAGTCCTTATAATACCTCCAAAGCATACCTACCTTTCAACCGCCGAAACTGAGAAGTCTGTGAGGCGTAGTGGTGGTTCGGCCGCTGTGCTCCAGTATGCGATTGAAAAATTCATGCTTGGTGGACTTTCGGTCACCGGACCCCAACTATCAACCCCCTGTCATGCGTTAACCCGAAATTAAAATATATTTTCTAGTCATTGGGTAAAATAGGCCGGTAAACCCATTTAAAAAGATTATTTCTTCCAAATAAAAAACTGAATTGACGAACCAACTATAAAAAAGACACTATGGCTTTTGCAAGAAAGATAAATTCAAGTTCCTACCACGGTTAAATTTACAAATTGATAATAATGAAATAAAATAAGTTAGGCGATTATTTCGCTGTACACAGTTGAGACATGCAAAAAATTGCAAATTCACATTAAATTGCAACACATAGTAGTAACTATTCGTTTTCAGTTTAAATACATGTTTTTGAATTCAGATTGTTTAACTGACTCGATTTTCTAATGGTTTAAAAAAAATTCCGATAGCAACAGCCGCTTCTTTTTCACAAGCTTTGAATCTTCTGATGAATTCGTAGATATTTACAAAGTGTCATCGGATCAGTTTTCTCTCAACTTGAAAGAACTTAGAACACACCAAGATCCCTATGATTTATACAGGTATCGAAAATAAACGTTTTTCCAACATTATTATGTTTAACAAATTGCCTCAAAATAGCGAACAGGTAGTTCAGTCCCTGGACGTTCCTATGCTTGCCTGTGTATTTGAATATAACGAACTGTTCATATAAGGAACTATATTTTTAGACTTTTAGAATTCGTTATACCGAGGTTCCACTGTAAAAATCCAAAAACATTTGGCTTTGGGGTTAAAATATTTTCTGAACCAGAGGGATTGAAAATAACACGAAGTGCGGCACTTTGTATAACACACTTATGTAAATACTTCTGCATAATTGAAAATGCGCAATGAAAAAAAGAAAATACAATTATATAGCCCAGAAGATAATTAGGTGGAAAACGAGGGTGTAAGATGATTAATTTTTATAAAAGATTTTATGCCTGAAATGTATTAATAGGGTTCCCTCAAGTATGTAGTAAAAAGTCCCTAACCTAACCCTGCTTTTTCCCTCACCAGGGAGCATGTGTCTCTGTTCTTAGTTGTTTCCATTTTGCTCGAAACGAACTAGTTACGAAAAAAAATAGTTGAGGAAGAAAAAAACTTGTAAAATTTTCCACAAAAGTAGTTAAGACCAAAGTTTACCAGTGTCATAGTTGAGGTGATACAGGTGCGCAAAAGTTGCGCATTTTTTGTTAGTGTTTTGAACAAAAAATGTGAAATTGAAAATACGAGTATTTTGTAACAGATCACACCTAACTTTAGCGGGCTTATAGTGATCAAAAATTCATGGGTAGGAAATTTTATGAAAAATATTTTTCACGCAATTGTTTTCCTCGTAAATATACTTGGTTTTGAGCAAAATGAAAAAAACTAAAAATAGTCACACATTATGCCCTTCTCCAGCAGAGAAAGCACGCGGAGTTGGGTTAGGGACTATTACCACATACTTAGGAAAACACCTCGAACACATTCCAACTATAAAACTTTTTATAGAAATTAATTCTCTCCGTTTTTCATAACACATTTGGCACATTTAATAGCAGAAGTTTCATTAATGTTAAGCTTTCAGAATTAATTTTCAATATGTTATTCAGACAATGACCAGAATATAGAATCATGCTGGATTCAAAACTGTCTAACACAATGCTATATATCGTCACCTGGTTACAAAAACTAGGTACGGTCACTCGAATTTTGTGCGTTTTTTAGTTACTTATACATCATATTACAATCTAAAAGTAAAAACTAGGTAATTCAAAACATTCAATTTGGAGATCCTGAAAAAAGCCTGAGGCTCTCTTTCCATGCATTGTACCGCGTAAAATTTGAATGTTTTACCCAATTTTTAATATGATGCAGCTAATAAATTCAAAATAGGCAAATTTCAAACCATTCGCCATACGATGATATGATGAAAACAAACGATCCTAATGTCAGACCACACTTCCTCAATAATATTCTTTACAAATAAAAAATATTTTTTCATTTATTCTAGAAGGTTGTACCATAAATAAACGGAAAAACTTAGAACAATAATTAGATAATTCATTTACAAGAACGTTTGTAAGCTCTAACAATAATATAAATATTGATGACAAATACAGTAAAAATTAAAACAAAAGTAAGCGATTTCTCTGATTACATCCACTGAATGTATTTTTAGAAATTTAGAAGAAAACCAATCAATAGAATACTTTAAAAAAATACTGTGGAAATGCGCATCAAGCAGATCAAACGACAGGAGATAAAAAAATGAAATTTAAAACAGCTGTATGTCTAATTTCAGAATTTTTAGAATTAAAAAACAACTGAAGAGAATAAGACTTGCGGTGAGTTTCTCAAAAATGGCAAGTAAAAGATGCGGTTCCACGTTTCCTCATGAACATGAAGATGATTGTTTAGGAAAAAAGTTATTCAAATAGTTTATTCTTTTCCGGAAAACACGCTTCAGATACACGCGAACTTGGATGAAGATTGACAAAACGTAAAGAGGACGTAACTCTGAATAGAAAACAATAAATGAATCTTAAATATAAATTTAAGAAAATGTTTTAAACTAAACAAAAGATATTATTCATAAAGTAATCATAATGGGAAACATCCAAACGCTACAATTCAAACGGTGCGTTCAAATTAAAAATAAATAGTTAAATACTACCAGAGAAACGTAACAGAATTATAACTTTATATTCGTGGAAAGGTTACAGGAGTTCACGATATTGAACAACTTTTCGATTATAATCATTAGATATTTTTGAAATCGATGAATGTGATAGAATTTTGTTAATATAATTCTTTTAGTTGAATAAATTATATGACTAACGAACGAAATTTATTGCACAAGTTGTAAAATAATGACTCAATCATCCCAGACAGCAGGTGAAATTTAGCATAGGAAATGGAAGAGTAAAGATTAAACAAAAAACATTAATTATTCGGGAATTGTAGGAGTTGTGGCAGGAGTATTACTGGCGCTTTTACTGCGAATGTCAGTTTCCCCGAAAGCTTCCTCGAAACTGTGCACCGAATTCGATCTTGATGTAGATACACGAGTCTGAAGGGGAAAAAAAAGATAAAGAAACAAAAGACAAATAATGCACGACTTTTGACTGATTAAAATTTATGAAGATTCTTCGTAATTCATCAAATACTAACTTTGACGTTCTCATACGCGGAACCGACTTTCTCTTCAAGTGAACGGAAAGATTCAGAATTTTTCAACTGACCTAACTTCGACGTAAGACCAGTACCGAATCCACCGATCAATGATGTGGTTTTTTCGGCAAACGGTTTTATCACAGATTCAGTTTTTTGATACCTGAAAAAGTAACAAAAAATCGTTACACGAGTCTTTATCACTACTTGCCGCTAATACAAACACTCGTGAAATCATTTGCTCCAAAGTCCTATCGCTAAGGAAACATGTAAACTATTCCAACTACAGTAGAAATTGTTTATAATGGAATTTGTTACAGTAAACAATCGTCAATAGGAGATAAAACTTCTTCTTTCTTAGAGTGTAAAGGAAATTATGCGTAAGGAATCACTTCAACAGATATTAGTTACAGCAGACTTATCTTCAGATCCCCACAGCAGGGAGAGTATCGGTTAATGAAGACTATTTATAATACTTCTTGTATAATGTATAACCTAATCAAGTGATATTTGCATCACACTTAATTATTTACGAGTATATTTTGTCTTGATAAAGTTAATTTACACTTAAGAACTACGCCTTTCTTATTTTAATGACCACAATTTAATGTGTCTAAATACGATACAATTGACATATATATATGCTTAAAGAAAAAATTTGTTTTTTCATTACACCAGCAAAGTTGTTACTACCATCTACAGTACACAGTCTACTATAAATGATATCTAGGCTATAGAGCAATCCTGTTATAGTAGACAAAAATGAGTGGTCCTTTCGAGTCCATTATAAACGACTTCTACTGTACTTACGTTTACAAAAAAAAAAATCTTTACAACTAAAATAATTTTTACAAAAAAAAAAACAAAAAAAAAAAAAAAAAAAAAAAACAAACAAACAAAAGGCTACTTGACTTACAAAGGAGCTTCAACAACAGCCTTGCCCAATTGACCAAATTTCTCTTCTACGTTTTGGTAACTAAAAAAGCAGGGAAAATATATACAGGTGTGCGTAAAATAGGCGTGAATAGAAAAACAATTACTCAGTAAGCATATTGCCTGCAGTACTTTAAATAATGCAGTTTGAAACAAACCGATTGAAATGAATTAAACTACAACATAACTTCAAAAAACTAAAAAAAAAAAAGGGTAGAAAAGACATTCGAGTAGAAACAACTACGTCAGAAAGTAAATGGAGAATTTAAAAAAAAATCATAATAATGCGAAAAGAAGTATAATGAAACTAACACGTTGGATTCTTTGACATTACGGATGCCTTGGGACATGTCATCTGTTAATTCTTTCCAAACGCTGAAGCCCAATTTCCTTTTCAATTCGTAAGCGGTTTTTACTTTCGTTGCTAAAACAGTACGCAATGTTTGTATTTCATTTTCAATCTGAAAAAGAAAATAAAAGTAAAAAAGTTTAAAAATCGTTAGTTCGGAATTAATACGTACACCCACAAAATAAACGATTTCGACGAAATTAATAATCAAAAACAGTCAACACAGTGGCGGGGAGACAAAAATGTATAATTTAAATACGTTTCAGAAATCAATTACGTTATCTGTATAATATAATGACGAAATAACTTTGGAAAATGATCAACAATAAATCGTCCGTACAGAACTGAACAATGCCAATGTACTATTTTCGACGATTGAAAGGTAAACAGTGCAAGACAATCGGGAACTGTTTGTCATGATACGACGCACAAGTTTTTTGAAACATGAAAACCAAAACGAACTCGATGCACCCATTGTTCGAACAGAAATAAAATAAATAACGCAGAACTCAACACTATATTTCTATAAAAACTTATTTTTTTTTTAATATTTGATCTATTTTGTTTTGCCTTTCAAATATGACAATACTTATATCCGAAAATTTCATTTGTTGTACGGTTGTCTGCATTTTTTTCCTCCGTACATGACTCTCGTTCCAATTTTACGATTTATCCAACAAACACCTGTAACATATGATTTTATACTTACATTCGCTAATTCTCTGGCCCATTCTTGTTTCTGTTTTTCTTGCTCCTCGGGAGATAAGCCGGCAAGTTCGTTAATTCCAGAATCCGGGGACAAAGGTCCATCGCCGATTGAATCCTCACCTAAACAAAAACATAACAATATTTTAATTAAATTTTCTAAGGAGGAATTAAAAATAACTAAGTAATACAAAATTTTTATGAAATTTAAATGCTAAATGAGCGCAACTAAGCCTAATTTTGAGGTTGAGCAATGTGCGTCTTACAGATTTTAAACTTGACGTCAATTTATTTTGTTCGTCACTGAGTTATAGGTATTCCATTACTTCTAGACAAGGGCAATTTGAAGCGATGATACGGAAGTGAATTTGGTTTCAACAACCGAACTTTTTTCATTAGTATCTGAGTTACAGAATCGTGGGATGTTAAGATAATG
Source organism: Ericerus pela (assembly GCA_011428145.1). Lineage (NCBI taxonomy): Eukaryota > Metazoa > Arthropoda > Insecta > Hemiptera > Coccidae > Ericerus > Ericerus pela. Next base: position 140,384 of record WOFM01000342.1, read on the forward strand.
TATAAAAGCGAAAAAAAAAAAGCAAGATGACAGTGCCTTGAAGTGAAAAATAACTTGGCATTTGATTCACCGACGCAACGTTGGTCGATGTTGATTAAGTATTAGTTAAATGTTTATTTTTTGTTTTTTCTTTATTTTGCACCATACGTAGCGAAAATTGTAAAAGGAAACATTTTTCAAGAGGCGGAAAAAGAAAATTCGCTGCGATCGATAAGTACGATTAACGAAAATTACATTTTTAATAATTAATTCGCAGAAGAGGCATTGAATAAATATTTGAATAGCGAGAATTTTAAGGCAGTCAAGGTGACAAAATAAATGGGGAAAGAAAGGGAAGGCACCGAGACATGTTTTCATATCGAGTAATACGAATGATTATTAAATACATATATTTTGTATTCGACGAATATACGGAAGTATGCCGGTATACACACAAAGCTACATCATTTTAAAAATGCGACTACAATAATACACATGAAAGTGCTGACGAGGCAATAAATGATGACTATCATGCGACCTGGAATCGAATTTTCCAAATATAAACACCTTTCTTTAACGGATAGTTGACACTTGTCTTCAAATTACCAAAATGTTAAAATTTCTGTCATTATATTTTCCACGCGATGAAGAACATTCCATACGAAGGTCATTATTAGAAGCCTATTTATATAAATACGCTCATAAAGATAACGTATTTATCTTAGTAACATCTGCAAAAATATTCTACAATAAGATTAATATACATAAGATTATATATCAGTTTATTATATTCAATTCCATCTATTATAAATGAGTATGGATTAGGAACAAAAAAAAGGGTCAAAGTTCTATTGACGAACCAAAATCGAGTTTTAAAATTTCGATTACGTCACTCGACTTGATGGACACGTTTGTGGTGGGGTAACTGGTTGGGTGGTAGGAGTTGCGAATTCGAATCCCGTCTGGTACTTAAATTCGAATTGATTTTTTTCTCTTTTTCAACAAAAATCTTCTCAGTTTTAACCTGTCAAGAGCAGCACTTTTTCAATTCGAATAGTCAGTTTTTCTATTTTTTTTTAAAAGAACTTTTACTAAAAAGGAAATTTTTTTTTTTCACTTACACCCAAGTAAATAACTAAATAGGGATGTTGAAGGTTCAAGTACCCTAATTTTCAAATTTGAAACTTTTCACTAGCAGTTTTAGTTCTGACCAGTTCTCATGAAAGTTAAGCTCAAAAACTAGTGAAACATTTGATTGCCAATTGCAGAGGTGTTGCTCTACGAGAAAAGGTTGTCCTCAAAAAGCAAAATGACCAAACAAAGTCGAAGACAGTACAGACATTGGCAAGATTTGCACTTTCAGAGAATGATCTTTATTTGGAAGTAAAATTTTCCAAATTGTATTCATCTGAAATGGAGTCACAGATGGAAACTGGAGTAGAGGTTAATTTAAAGTATAATACAAACTCCGCTCTTCCAGTAACAAAGAGTATATAACACTGGATGAGACTAATCCTAACCAGACAACTCAAACGGAGTATTGATACCTCAACATTCCTCTACCATCAACCCCACCTTTTTAACAAATCTGAAAATATTAATTCAGAACAAACCCAAGTTTTGATGGTGGCTGAACCTGAGGAGACACCGATTAATGTGACCAAGTCTGATGTGGTTGGGCCCACTGAAAATAATTCAGGTATTTCCTACAAGGTTTCTTTCCTTCCTGGTAGTGGTGTAACCCGGCATATTATCTCCACATCTATCCTATTAATTAACTATTGCCCTCATTCTGAAAGTATTTCGAGTGCAAATGTAAGTTCTTAACTACCATCTACATAATTTAATAACCTATGATTCACTTGGCAATAAAGTCAAATTTCAAGGTATAATGGGTTGTCTTCAACTCTCAGAAAACTTATTTTTCATTTAAAAACTAGCTGATGTTGACTTCTCTATTGTTTTTAATAATAGAGCAAACAATAACATATTTTCAGAGGCCTTATAAAAAGCTCTCTTGGCATTTAGAATTTCAAACTGTTTATTTTAGCGACCCTTGTATGTATAATGATGAAAACTTGGAGTTGTCTCACCCACTTAATTTAAATTCTGCTCATATTGGTGAAATTGTGTCGTCAAACCATTTGGAGGGAGAAAAAGAATAAGGAAGTATTAAAAGGGAAATTAATCATAAGAAAGAGAACTATTCACCAACACAATTAATAGGAGATCAGGAAAATAAGGAGAAAAAACAAAATGTTGACACTCAGGAGAAAATAGGAGAGAAAGTTGAAGAAAATAGAGACGATATCAACGAGAAAAATAAGGACGTTGTTAAAGAAGAAAATAGTAAGGAGGGAAATAATAAAGAAATTGAAAATGATAACAAAAAGTTGAAATTGATCATAAGGCCATAAATATTGAAGACATGCCTACTCCCACCATCTTAGAAATCACTGGAGTTAATAAATTAATCCCTTTGGAGATGCATTGGCACTACAAGTTAGGCCATGCATCGGAGAAATACTTAAAAGCAATTAGCACAAACTCAACTAGAGTTTTAAGTAGTCAAATTCACAGGAATGATAAAAGATTGAGAAGTGTGCACAATTTCAAATTTATTTAAAAGCTGCCTTTTATTCAACCAAGATGGAGAGGGGAGAAACCCTTACAGATAATTTATTCAGATGTAATAAGACCCATCTCACCTACTACATTTCCTAAAGTCGAAAAATTTTTAGTTGTTTGTTGATGACTACTTGAGATATGCTCAAGCCTATACACTAATACATAAGTCTGAAGTTGGAGAATGTTTCGAATTGCTCTTATGAAATACACGGGATATGCTGGGGAGTGATGCGAAGGTATGATAATTCAGGTCAGATCAAGATATGGAGTTTACTGAAGGATATACGAAACAATTTTAGCTAAGGAGAAAACTGACTTACAGTTAGCACCACCCGACACACCCCAATACTACAGAGTAGCAGAAAGATTTAATAGAATCTTACATACTAAAATTGGAGCTATAATGGAAGATTCAGATATCGATGACACATTATTAGTTGGTAATTGTACAGAGTCAATTAAACAATTAAAAGAGAAGTTAAGAAATATGTTTAAATATTCTGATATGGGCACTCCACAGGAATATTTATGTATCAAAATTCAAAGAGATTGGAACTCAAATAAAATGGTATTGAAACAATCACGTTTCATAAACAAAATTTTGAGAAGATTTAATATGGAGGACTGCAAACCAAGCGTTTAAAACAGATTGGTTGAATTTAGAATTTCAGATCCACCATATTGATTCTATCATTTTGAATATCACACAATAGACTCGTAATCAGTCACCGAAAAAACTCCCCAATACCAATTTTCACAGATATTAGTTGAATTTTAAATTTTATTTTATTTCTGATTCGGTACAAATCCCGTGTTGATTAGATCTCAATGAAAATGTTATGGTGCCACCTTTGGACTATCCTCTTTCAAATGAATCCTGAATCATTAGAATCAGTTTAGCTATAGCAGAGTAATTAACGTACATACATACAAAATTTTTCAAGTCTGTTAAAAACTCAAACTGCTCTAAAATATTTTGTTCAAAACCCGTACATGGTAGCGGTCCGATGGTTTTTGGGAGCAATATTTAATCACGGATTAATTTTCTAGAAAACAATGGAGTCGGACATTATACATGAAAAAAAAAAAATCAGAAACTACGTACATCTAAATACAACATATAAGAGACTTTCTTCCTCGAGTAACATGAACGAAAAATTGAAAACCATGGAGGAGAAATACACCATTTCACAGAAAACCAAGCTCTATTTATTATTCTTTCGCACAAACGTAGTTCCCTTATATGAAAAAATTCGTTAAGAGAAGGAAAAAAACGAATATACGCGTTATTAAAATATATTTATTCATGCTAAGAGACTTTACACTTTCACTTCACGAGTACACACAGTTAAATACAAACTGGAGCAAATATTCAACAAATCTCTACAATTGAAGGTCGCGGTAAGAGGGGGAATTCGCAGAACATAATTTCAGAGTAAAATCTGCACGAAGCCGAAAATTATACCTAGAATATGTTGACAAGCTATCGCACTGTCTAAGTATTTTCAATAGGTACAGTAATAGAAAATATTTTTGCCAAATTCAAAATAAAGAACAATTTTCTCAATAAAATATGCTTATCTGTTATCAGTTCGGTTGACCATAATAAGTTCTTAAAACCAAGATAAAAAATACAAAAAATAAACCAAAAATTCCAACACAGTTATTCATTTTAAAAAATTTGAAAACGAAATATATCCTACCTACGTATGCGAAAATTATATTTTGAAAATAACTGATCAATTTAAAATCTCGCAATGAAATTAATATCGATGTAATAAATAAGAGCGTTAATAAATTTTATTTAAAAAAAAAAAAAAAAAAAAACCGACTTCGTTAATCTGAATTAGTAGCATCTTATTGGTTGATATGCCCCAATTAATGATAATAATTTTTTCAATCTATAAATTCTCATTTTCTTCAATTACACCCTCCTAATTTTTTAATTTTCAAATGTGTGTAGCCTAGGACATTCTCCGGATGGTCAGGAACATTTTGAGCCTACTTTCATTAAAATCTACAAACTAAGAGACTATTTCTAAGCAAACAAAATTTCGTTAGTTCTCGAAATAAGACATACCAAACATATAACCTCTTCCATACGCAGTCGATAAAAAATAACTTTTTTAGTGATATATTATAGATACAATAATACTGTATACTGTAAGTTCTAATACAGATTATGGTAGAAGATCTGGGATTTTTTCAAAGGAAACGAAGAAACTGTTTTTCAAGAAAGCAAAACGAACAAAATTCGGAACAGATATTTATTACAACCTGTTCCAACATGTCATTAATTTTGGCGCGAATTGGCCGCACAGTACTTATGGTGCAGCTATTTTGAGTATTATTTTAGCTATAAAATGCTCGATTTTCAACCAATAACTAAGAGATCAGCAAAAAATATAAACTATATTGCAACATGCTCGCAATTCTGGTGCTGATCAGCTGGAAGGTATTACTAAAAAATTTATTTCTGTTTTGATTTTAAAAGAGATAACTGTTTTAAAATGAGCTCCTAGAAAGTAAAGACTCGGCAGCTATTAAAATCTACACCACATTAAATGTTCAGTCCACCTCAGCTAGTACTGAAGCCGCACTTTTTCTTAGCCCAGAGAGGATTTGACGCTTCACAACTTGACACCCTCTTTAAATGTTTACTTGAAAATTACAATTTATTTCAAAATTTGACACATTCTAGGTCTTCTGAATTAGTTCTAGAGTGTACTTTTGGTACCTTTTCCTATCCCCCTCCTTCTTTGAGGCCTGTTCAGGAAAGACCAAACTACAATACCTATACCGCAAGTCAATCTTCCTCAAATTATACAAACACTTCCTTTACTTATATCTTAATTGTTAACTAAATATACAGTAAAAATCAATACAATGCACACCAGCTACAGCAACCAGCTACAACACACAAAATACCTGGTCTTGACAGAACTCCAGTTACTTCTATGTTAAGGAAAATCGGATACAACAAATGCAGCTACTACAAACTATTGGCTATGACAAACAAATTTTGGTGCTACGTGAAGCCAAAAAACTGGCTACAACAAATTAATTCACCCGTTCTTTCTTAATTTCTTTCATACAACAAACCACTTTTTCCATCCAATCCTACTATTCTTCCAATGGTCACTTTTATGTTTGTAAAAATTACCATGTATTATTTAATCAGTTCACAATTACATTTTACTGACGAGCGAGAGTAAATATTAATATCCTCATACGTACTGTTTATAATTGGTACTGATCAATTTGCAATCACCATTATTTTGTAGGGCTAAATATCCATTACAATCTGATTAAAACAAACAAATTTCACAGTCCCTTAGAATTCGTTGTAGTTCTACTGTATATAATAAAGGATCTTCATGACATGAAAACGGACTTTCTAATCAAAAAACGTTTCATCGCCAATGGCTTTGACCAAGAGTGGGCAGAATCCTCAAAAAAATGATTCCCACCACAAATCCTTTACAGCAAAGTGATTTTAATTATGAATCATGAATCACGAATACTTTCATTGTCAGTCCAGAGATTAAAAGTGATTCGCATGTATCATTTTGCTACGAATCACGAATCCTCAAAATCTCGAACACTAAATAATTTTGTTCGACTTTGATATGGAAAAAGGTTCAAACATTCGAGTACTTTTTGATAAAAAACTGTTTTACTTGGGAAAGTGAAACGTAAAAAGTTCTCTGAAGAGGCTGTTTAATTTTACAAGGATGAAATTCATGAATTTTTCCTCCAATAATTACCAAATTTCCGGGAATTTCTCAAGAATTTCCTGATTAGAGAAATAGGATTCGTTATTCGTCATTCCGCTCTTTGTAAATGATTCGAATCGCGAATCGTCTCTTTTCTAAAGTGATTCGAACCACGAATCACGAATCCTTTTCAGCCTCAAAACAGAATTCGAATCCCGTTTTATTTTTTTTCACGAATCTTGCTCACTCTTAACTTCGACAGACATATGAAGGACATTCACCCCTTTTTCGACGGACTACACGCGACACGAATAATGTTGCACGTTTCCACAGGTACACGCGTTTCATTTGCCCGAGCCGCAGTGGTCACAAAAAAGGTGGGCTCGAATAAGAGAGCCCCCTACATACGTGAGAAAGGCAACACCAACGTCAACATAACCGACCAGAATCTGCGCTTGACCAACGACGGGCGTACACTGACATTCTGCTTTTCCACAAAACAACAAAAGTGACACACGACTACTGTTTCACGTTTCGACAGCCCGGCACACACACGCGTTTCATTCGCATTTGCCAGTGCCGCTGGTCACACACGACAATAATGCGCTCGCGTAAATGGGCCAAGGTGCGAGCGGCAGGAGCACCACGAGCACCGCGAGCACCGCGAGCACCGCGAGCACCGCGAGCACCGCCAACACCACGTAACCACCAGCCACCGACCAGCACTACTGACCTTTGACCAGGTGCAAGAACTTGAGGTAATTCTGATTATTCGTAATGCGCGCCAGATACGGTTTGGACAGATCCTGAAATGTGACTCGCACGTCCCGGATGCGCGGCTGACTTTGGTTGGCGACGTTTCGCCCGGAGATGAACTCCGTTTCGATGGCGTAGGCGACGTCGTCGTCGTCGTCGTCTTCGGCGATGACAAAATTGGTCGCCGACCAGACGGACGACGGCGACAGCAGCGCCGGAAACAGCAAATCGCAATTCGGTTCCTCGGCGTCGAAACTGGGAGTCTCAGATTTGCGAACGAACTCCAAATAGCCGTCCTCTTCGTACTCCGAGCAACCGCTGTCGATGTCCTCGTCGTCGACGACTGCCGTCATAATATTGGTCCGTGTACGTGTGTTCGTCTTGTGTGTGTGTGTGTGTGTGTGTGTGTGTGTGTGTGCGTGTGCGTGTGCGCGCGTGCGAATGGAGTGTTTGCGCCAATACGCTCCCTTATTTGTCCCACGTCGACCTTATCAGACCACGGAACACCACCACGTCGTCATACCGAACCAATCGAGACACCGCTATTCAACTAAATTGTCGAGCTTTACTCGAGAGTGTACCGCGGCTTAGCTCATAAAAATGCGCACACGATGTATGAAATCTATCGTTAGAGAAGCGAACCGAAAAACAATTGAAAAAAACGCGAACAACACCGGTTCCGCCACATTCTCGCAAAATTTGTCCACCCGAGCACCCGATAAATTTGCGATGAGAAAATGGTGTAGAAAATTCACCGAACACGTAGCAATGAAAAGAAACGACGACCATCCGCACCGTGAGGACGTCAGTACTTCTCCACTCGACGAGCACTTTCATTCTTTTTTTTTTCTTGTTCTTTATTTCTTCCATCAGGTCGTTCGGATAACCCATATTCGAGATGATGGGGCACAAGAGAACCGAAACACAAAAACCGGTTTTTTTATACGGACTGGCATTCGTTAAATTCGCAATTTTCCAATTAAAACGACCTTTTTTCGATACAAAATAATACGAAGTGTGAATGTATTACACAGTGGAGGCATTTGCAGATTAGTTCGATTTGGAAGTCATTGAATTTTAAAAAAACACTGAGGAAAAAAAAAAGAGTGCGTCGTAGGACACGCGATGGAGGTACGCTTGAATACCCCTGAATTCGTGTAATTTTTCATTGAATATCAATGATGCCCTCAAATCCGTATTAGTGCGGAAAATACAATTACTGCATTCAGTGCAACGACGGGACCTGTGGGTGGGACCTGTGGAAAAGCACCGATCCTGAGTCGTAGATCACGAATATATAGGTCACTCGAATTCTTCTGTACACTATATACATATATATTTCCACTTTTTGCTCATTTCGGAACTTTTTGAAAGTCTGTGAACCCTCCGCCGTTCGACCTATGACAATGAACCTTGGGGTAGCGTTAGAAGCATTCCTGAGCTACACATTCGTGTTAAAATTTTTGATATTCATTCGTTAGTTTTTCAGGAAGGGGTTCTCAAAGTGTTGCAAGCCCAGCATGTTGTCATCACGATAACTCCTATAAATTTGTAGATTTTGGCTTAAAATTGTTATGGTAGTTTCAGACTATTTGGGACTGGTTTGGTATTGAATTTGAGCCAAATCGGTCGACTGGTTTTCTAATGGTAGCCATTTTTTTTTCCACTTTTTGCTCATTTTGTCACTTTTTGGGAGTCTGTGGAGCCTCCGCTGTTTGACCTACGACATCGAAACTTGATGTAGTGTTAGAAACATTCAAAAGCTACACATCTGTGTCAAAATTTTTGAAATTCATCCGTTAGTTTCGAAGGAAGGGGTTCTCAAAGTGTTGCAAACCCACCATGTTGTTTTCACGATAACCCTGGCAAATTAAAAGATTTTGCCTTGAAATTTTTATGGCAGTTGGCGACTAATAGGGACTGATTTGGTATTGAATTTGAGCTATATCAGTCCCCTAAATTTCAAATGCCAGCCATTACTAAATTTGACATTTTTTGAGAGTCTGTGGAGCCTTTGCTGTTTCACTTCTGGAAATGAAACTTGGGGTAATGTTAGAAGCTTTCATAGGCTACACATTCGTGTTAAAATTTTTGAAAAATTCATCCGTTAGTTTCGGAAAAGAGGTTTTTAAAATGTTGAAAATCCACTCTGTTGTCATCACGGGTAACTCCCGTAAATTTGAAGATTTTGGCTTGAAATTCGGATGGCAGTTGAAGACTGTTAGGGACTGACTTGGTATTGAATTTGAGCGAAATCGGTCAATTGGTTTTTGAATGGTAGCCATTACAAAATTTGACACACTTTTGGAAAATTCACAATTATCGCGGTTGATGTGCGGCAGAGATATTTCTTCTTTTTTTTTCCGTATTAAGAGACAAATTACGTCAAATTCGGAATCAGAGTCTCAGGAAATATACCTGCTGATTTATGACATAATAAACTACAAAATGAGAACAGTTAACAATCAAAAACCATTTTTTTTGTCGGGGGCTTTTCCCTCCAAACCCAAATGCTTTGTTTTTCATTGTAATCCCTCTTTTCTATTTTTTTTTTTTAGGGTTTTTGTACAAAGGAATAAAAACCCTATTAAAATCACAATTACTTTCCTTCTTTTTTTCCATTTTCTTCGTCTTCATCAGCCAGTTCTATGTTTTGTTTTTCAACAGAGAAAACAAAATAATTTTTTGTCTGAAATCGATTAATCATTTTTTTGTTCAAATCGGTTAATCGCACTGTGAAGCCAAAACCCTATTGTAACATCGTTTATCGATGTAGCTTGTTTCTGTATTAAAAGAAACCAAGGAAATACTCCAAGGTTCAGTTCACTGACGTCAAATATTTTTAACCAATATTGACTCTACGTAGCAATCCGCGGGGGCGTCTGATTTTTTTACACCGTAACAATTTTAGTTATCAGATTCGTCCTGTCAAGGTCATACGAGTTTACAACCACATATAGTTAGAAAGTTTCACTTGAAAAATAAAACCAGATAAAACAACCAAACGCTTCACAGTTCCGCACTTGACCCACGTCTTCAAACTGTTTCAACGAGCTGTAAGCCGCAGCTTCACTTGCTGCAGTGTCTAATAACTGTTTCAACCCCTTTATCGTTAACCCAAATGAAATGAAACCCGATGAAAAAGAAAACGAAACGGAGTGAGATACAGAGAATCACATCCACCTCACCAAACAGTTCAGTCGTCGTCAGACGATGAACAAAGAGAAAGGGAGAAGTTTTTTTATATAATACATGATCAGAAAGGTAATGTTTATGCAGGTATATTTTTCGAGTGAAAAGTAACTATCATTGATGAATATAATCTCGATATAAAGTGAACATACCTTCATTTAAAAACGTGAAGCATCTTTTTACATGAAAGCATGTTCAGATTACATCCAGGTAGAAGTTATATTTTCTAAATGAAACGTTAAATCTGCCACAATGAGGAGGTTAATATTTTATACCATTTTTTATGATTTTTAAAGAGGACTCATCATTATGATAGAATTTTAACGTTTCGTTGCTTCCTGATCATTAATTGAATGAAATGACTTCCTCTACAAGATTTCAAAAATGAATTTATATGACTTAGGAATTGCTCTTTCCCTACACTCATTCCGCAAACTCCCTCACATGTAATCGCTCATTTTTGAAACTTAGTGTCTAATATATTATTTCAATTCTCTGTTTACTTCTTTTTGTTTGGTTCAAGAAATGTTTCGTCCATTTTCCATTTTCACAGATGGTAAAAATTGTTAACTTTACACAAGGGAGGCTACTGACTTTTTTGATGGTAATAAACCTTCCTTGGAGTAACACAACTTTTTCAGTAAAATCTCATGCAAATCTGTCCAGCGGTTCTGGACTAATAGTGTTTCCAACTGTTTTTAGCTAGCAGTAGTATTTTATAATACGTAAAAAAGAGATTGAGATTTGGAGATAGAAAATAGAGATAGAGATTTCTTAGTTTTTATTAATTGTTTATTGGTTCAACACTAGAAGGCTGATTTTTCTAAAAATTATTCATGAATCAAATTGTTTTCTTCGTCGATCATAAATAATTATTGTGCTAAATTCTGTAGCTGTTAATTGAAAGTCACTCATTTCAGAGCACAAAATAAGAATAAAATCAGATATTACATTGGAAGTACTGTGTAACCAATCCGCACCAAAAATGGTGAACATGTTACAATGCATTTTTCCAATTTTAGTCACTTCCTCCCCCATTCACCCCCTTCCTGTTTATACGCTTCAGAAAAAAACTAGACTGTTGTGTATGGGTTCATTTAACGTGTCTCAAATAGCTGAATCTAACACCATATCATTTATTGTTCAATCTTAATTAAAAGGGGAGTTATAGGACAAAAAATGGGTGAAAATATGTTATTGTACTTTATGGGCCTCTAGTGCACTAGACAGATCTGATTTAACATGACTTTGATACACCTTGACAAGCTGATTCCAATACCCCAATGCTCATCATTCTAATTCAATTAGGATGCAAGTTAAGAACAAAAAAGTTTTAAATTAGGGTTTTGGGTTTCATAGCCATCAAGGACACCAGACAGATACAATTTTATATGAGGTCGATGCACCTTATCTTGGTGAGAATTTTGATACCTGACTCGAGTCTCTGGCATAATTAAAGGCTCATAAATTTCTCTTTTTTCAAAATATTTTTTTTACTCATTTTTTCATTTTGAGGTGAGATCTGTATAGATTTGTATATCCATTGGTGACCTTATTCTGCTTACATCATACTATTTTTTCACACCCTTTGTACGTCTCCAGTAAAATAATGTATGTATGAGAGGGATTATACACACAATGTACTCTAAATTGGATACTCAAATTATGCTTTTCCAGTGTAATTATATTGAATTGTACATACAACTAAGTGAGGGATAACTCGATTCATACATATAAATTTATCAAGATACCAAACTTTCTTAATAGCCCTCATTTATTCATTTTAAATAAAATTTAATCATGATAGTATATTACAATGGTAAACTGGGTTTTCTAGCGGTGCTGTGCTAGTTTTTTTTTAATGCTAAATAACAGGTCTTCATGCATACACAATGTTGATGTCATCGATGTTGGACCATTTTAAACTGTTTTATAACCCACCCAAATACCATGAAGTTACGTATTTTTAATGTTACAAAAAAGAAATAAAGAGATAACATATACAAATGATTTTTACAATAGAAAAAAAGCTACAAAAAGATCATCATGGAGATGAAAGTCAGCCTTTTGGTTGAAAAGGTGGTAACAGGTAGCATAATTAGATTTGATTTGGTTTTAAATAACTGAATACTAAAGATAATATAATTCTTCTTTGCAAATTTGAAGACAAATGACATCTACACAAATATGGAAAATAATTATTACCATCACAGTAGTGTAGATACCTTAATTTCGGCTTTGAATTTGCATAGGATCAAATCCATTTTTATACATTATCATCCATTTGTTGTCTCAACAAATTTCCACTAAATGTCAACCATTTTGATCTTACATCCAAATAAGTTTTAAAGAAAATAAAATTATCAACATTTATCAGACTTAATACAAGAAAAATTTCGACAGGAAAATGAAGGAAATAAAAGTAGGTTGTGAAAATTCCTATGTGAGTCAAGTAAGTTAGCCATTCACTTTTTCTCCGGTTATACTGATACAAGAATTCTGACTGGTATTGCTGTTTATGTAACATTTTGGATAACAAAAGACTCTATGGGATGAAGTTTTGCAAGTTCCCAACATATTATAAAATATGCAAGTGAATAAATCAGAAAAAATGTTGTTTTTTTTCTCCAAAATATAGACTTTCCATATAGGCATTTACATATTAGCAAATTGTGCAAAACTCACAAATCAGTAATTGATAAATCAAATCACATTAACACTAAGTATGTGCTATTACAACAAAATTAACTTATAAAGTTTAACCAAAAGAATTACAAAACAATTCATAAAGAAAAACAGCTAATATTCTCTGAATTCTCATAAGTTAACCAACAGAGACAGATGTTCACTAACAATGCATGCTTTTCCTATATCAACATTCTTTCTATTACGAAAAGGGTTTAAAAATCACATTTCTAATCATTTTCTATTGATTATTATGAGAAGGGATACTGTTTATGTGAGAAAAAAAAGCATTTTCTAAACATTCACAATTTTTGGTGGTATGTACAAGATTTCTTGGGAACTTGCAAAACTTCATTTCTTCAACTGGAAAAATGAGCAATATAGAGTCTTCTGTGACCTATTAGGAAATAAAATTGAATTTAATTGAGCTTGGAACGAAACTATACTCAAAAAATCTCAACCCATTAAAAACAGCTAGGATAAAGAATGTACAAACACATACAGCAAACGATGAATTTGATCCTACGAACACCTAACGAAAAACATAAAATATATGTGTATGTTAAGAATGAAACCATAAACAAGTCGAAAGTTTTTTGAAGATTTATCACCATTAATTCAACTGAAAATTGAGTAAACAAAAAACAAGTTCTTTTTGAAATCAATTTAGACATTCGTTTTTATACAGATGGAGGAAAATAAGTTTTGAACTTTATTGGATGCATTTAGTTCTCCTACAAAAAAGGAAAATCTGTAGGTGTTTCGAGAGCGACATGTAGGAGGAAAAAAGTTTAGTAAAAGGGGACTATGTCAATAATTTTCTTAATGGAATCGTCTAATTTATAAGGCATCATATTATGACAGATAAGAGTTAAAATTTCTACAGTTCAATAACACCGAGCATAGCTAACGAGCCAATCATATCAGCACTTCCGAACAGAATGTTACAAAATTATATTTTCAGCTGCGTAATTAGACTATTTAGGCCATTGCATGTTTAATATTTTTAAATTGAAAAATTTTATACAAAATGGAATAGCTCAAATTTTTTGATTTAGAGTTTCATTACATCGAACGCAAAACCAAAGAAAATTAATCAATTTTTTGGACTGATTAATTTCATAAATGCAATGCAATACCACTAACGAAGAATTCAAATAACATAACCTTTTGGACTAATTCGATAGAAACGACAGACGAAATTGCCTTCATTTTTGCAAAGTTCGATGAAAATCTGGAAAACTATGAACGTTATAGATGCTTCATTATGACTAGTGATTTTAAAAATCACTCGAGGCCACTCATGACCTAAAACTTAAATATAAATAATTACATTATTAGAACTATATTTTGTTAAAATAAAATATACTTAGGGCACCAAATATGCAAAAGAAACGAAAGATTCTAGAAACTCAATGGTCACAAACATACGAGGCTATAGCGCTGTATAACATAGATCGAGAGAAAATTGACTGTTTATAGGGTTGAACATAACGTAAGACGTGCAGCTCGTAAACAGCAATAATTCTTCAATGTTCCACAGTTAATCAGAAGTTATTCAGAAATACTAAATCATTACCTATTTAAAGTTAGATTAAAACATTCTTCGAGCATAATTCTACAGAAATATCTTTTAATATTCAAAAGAAATTATAACCATTCTTGGAGGCGGCTATCTGGATTACGTGGAACGATTTACAAGCCGGTGAACTTGAATAATTGAAATTCAAAATTAAATTATACGTTGAACAAGCTGTAAATTAATTTATAAATAACATTATTCAAATCAAGCGACAACACACGTAAATGGCTACAAAATATGGTAGACTAATGTTCTTCAACGAGCCATCCAAGTTTGATCAGATAATGCAAAGAAATTATACATTAGGTACAAGAAATAAACTATAGGTGCAAGGGGATAGCATAAGAATGTGGTGTCCATACAAATATGAACAAAGTAAAACAGAAGGTGAATTAAAATATATCTACATCATTAAGAAATGAAAGCCGAAGCTTACCATTACATACGCACATTAATTTCTTCTAATAAGAATCATTAAAATTAAGTACAACAGAATAGGTACAAACCAGACAGACATAATTTTTTCTTGATTAAATGCTTTGAACAAGAAAGAACAGGATTTTCACTAACCTGAAGAAATTACGCTCATGTTGATGATTGGGAGACAAAAAGAAGGTACCAAAATTCTAATTCTGAATCTTAATCCCGAAATTGAAGTGCACTGATTTCTTCACAATAATTAATCACGACATTAAAGAGCTCGAGATTTTACAAAACTATAGTACTTTTGGGAACAATAAAAATTTAAGAAACTAAGAAGGTCTCACGGTAAAGCCACGGTGTAATATAAATTATAAGACAGAAAATTTTTACCTCGTATCAACAGGGAGAACATTTGCAATTGCTTCAAAATAAAAATAAATATATACGTATCATAAAATATAGTAGTCATCATCATCATCCTTGCCGATTCTATTGCATCATCACAAAATATGAAATCGTCATCATTTTCATTCCTCTACCGTCCTAAAGTACGCGTACAGTGCAGCGTTCGACTGGACCCCTATAGATATAAGTACGCGAATACGCCATTTTATACCCACAGTTTAATCCATATTACAATTTCAGAATTTCAGGTTTATTTCAAGAACCAGCAATAGCAGTTTCAGCAAAATTTTCATAGAATCTTCAGCAAACAGGTGTTAATTTTTCACAAAAATTTCAGTTTTCTAAAAGTAATGGTTCTCTTCTAGTTGTATTCAGTAACTTTGATTGTAAAGTTTGATCCCATAAAATTGTGTATGATAAGGGGCTTGCTTCTTTGATCCATCCATCTGTCTGTCTATTGAAAGTAAATTTCAAGTGAAACCATGTAAAATATTATAAAAATATTATAAAAGTAATAAAGAAATCTAAAATTTCTCAAATTTAACATAAATATTAATGAGTACATATATTAGTTATGTGATACAAAATGAATATTACTGGACTTGTATCTGTAGGGTCTTAGGTAAGGTTCTTTACCATAGTCAATCTGTCAATCAAACAAAAGATGATCCTTTGCCTTAAAAACGTTGCAAAATATTAATATTTTCAGGTAGGTAATCGTATAATTTGTATTTCTGCATAATATTCCATCTAGGGTGCATTCAGAAAGGTAATTTTGCAGTCTGAGGAGTAATTTTTTTCCTGAATTAACTATTTAGAAATGTCTTTTTTTTTTAATGAGGAGAGTAATTTTTTTCCCCAGCTCTGGGAAGTGATTAGAAATGTTACCAGGGAAAGTAAAAGTTCCACAGTATGTGACCTCACATTTATCCTACTTAGTAAACATAATCTGAACAAGCTTAAAGAGATTTTGTTTTAGTACAATAATTATATGATGTTGCCTAAGGGAATTATCTTCCGTGTCTCCAGAGTCGAGGAAAAAATTACTCTCCTCAGTAAAAAAAAATAAATTTCTGAATAGTTTACTCTGGAAATAAATTACAGTCCCGAGTACAAAATTACCTTTCTGAATGCACCGGGTAACACCTTTTCCTCCTCAGTAACCTTTCTGAATGCGCCCCTCTGAATAATAAGTAAATAAATTCAGTAGTTGTGGGTTGCATTTCATTTTTGGGATCAACTTTTGTTGGATAGACTAGCCTGATTTACACTTAGCTAGTTTTATAGCTACTAGCGAGTTATTTGGGGTACTATTCTGTTAATAGTTAAAGTCAGTTTACTGTTTTAGTCATTAAAGTTAACTTTAGTTTGATGGATAGTCTTCCAAGAATCTGGTTAGAATCTCACCTAAAAATCCTCTTGTTGAAGTTGACTTTGAAAGTTCATAATGGCAAATAATTTTAATGTCAACAGAATAGTACCCAAAGTAGCTGGCTAGTAACATAAAAACTAGCCAAGTTTGAATCAAACTTATAGTAGGTATGTACATGAGGATGATAAGAGATGAATGTCCATTTTATGTTATATATTATATGTATAGTAATAATAAACAATGTAAAATTCATGAACAAACAAATAACACAAGATGGCGACTCATTTCTTATCACCCTCATGCCCATAACTGCTTGTAAAGAGCCTTACCATTACCACTGGCACTACACTACCTATCGCATACCTTGAAATTTCCTGTGAAAAATCTTTGTTCAGAATTTCACAGACAAATTTTCATCAGAAGTTTCAAAATCAGCTGATTTTTCGGCTTTCTATATAGAAGAGAATTAGTTTTTGTCTATCTAAAATGAAAATTTCGGGGATGTCTATTTTCACGTCGTTTGTGTCACTTGTGATCTGTTCGAATTTTTCAAAAGAACGAGAATGACATAATCTTTTTCTATATTTACAACTTGTTCATCAACTTTGTTCTTGCCGCTCTTCCTTTTGTTATTTTATTTGTGTTGTTACCGATACTGAATGAATGCTGATGAAAATATTGAGGTGAGTTCTGATCACTTTACACGGAAAAGATAAGAATGAACTTCCATCTTGGAAAAAGATTTATTAACGACGTTAGTACAACAACTGACGAGCGGAGAACATTCTCCTTCAAGCAGTAGCGGGAAGAATATTATGTTGGCAATCAGTGTCGCCACATGTAAAATGAATAAATATAATATACATGTTACATACAGTGTTAGTCAGTATAGAGTTATGTGTTTGCGAGGGAGTGAGGGAATCGTATCCCAACACCCCCCTGCAATTCAAAATGGACGAACGAACATATAAGTAAAAAAATATCACACAGTGTATGTATTAAAAAAATAAATAAGCAATAGCAGTAAAAATTGTTAAGTTTAAATATCATATAAAAAATTGCTATAAAAAATGGTAAAAAGGAATTAAATAAGTCGTTGACTAGTATCATGATGTACAATTAAAATGTGTATGAATTTTTGAATCAATTGTTTTGTTTTATATATTGTGTAATTATTAACATGAGGTATACATTTAACCTTCTGTTATAGTGTCACGTCTTATAAATATTGTGTGATTTTAAATTATTATATATAAAATAAAAGATCGGAGAGATCAATATCTCCTCATCGTCAGCTGTGGAAAAAAAACATTATTGTATATGTCCTTATAATTAATTGTGTGGGGTTTAGGTAAATATGCTATTGTTGGAATCAATTTAATTTGTTAGGGGATGCTGATGCCAGTAAGAGAGGCAGAGCAGCAATGGTGAACCTATTGAATGTTGTGATGTGAATTGTGAAACAAAATATGGACCGCTCGGTTTACCATAGGCGCTAAAAGACCGACGCCCATCCGCAGTCCAAAACCAAATATCAAAAATTTTGAGGGTTATGTCAATTAAGACTAATGGCCGAAAAGTTGACTTGCTTGGAGGATTCTCGTAACGATATTTTGGAAGGTTTTCCAATCAAGTGCTTTAGTTAATATGTCAGCAACTTGATCAGGTGACCTAATATCATTGAAGCTTATCAATTTTTGTTGGAATGCTTGCAACAGTGCGTAGCATTTGATCGCGAGGGACCTATGCAATGTGGGACGCAGATATATTGTCCTCGTTCACCTGCACTGGGTCGGTTACAGAGAAAACGCTTTCCATAAGTCTCCAGATCACACATATGTCATCGAGTGCATCATACAATGCAATTAACTAGGCTGTAGTTGACGAAGTTTCAACCGTGTGTTGCCGGTGAACGGCCCAATTTAACAAGTCTCTATTTACAAAAATCATGAAGCCAGTTGTGGAGCACCCTTTCTCCAAGTTATTTATATCGATGGGTGAATCGTCTACGTCGGGTGCATACGACGCATCGACAAAAGCTTTAATGTGAGTTTGGTCGGAGTGGAAGACCAGAGAGAAGTCTCTTGTAGTTTTGAGGTATCTAATAATACGGCGAATGTAATTTTTTATTTCATTATTGGAGGATGCCTGAAAACGGGATAAGTAGTTGACAGCAAAAGCAATATCCGGGCGGGTCAGTCTTGCCACATATAGCAGATTCCCAATCATAGCCCTATATTCGGTATTGTCAGTTCCATTTGCTGGTTTATTGAGTTTAAGCCCAGTCTCCATGGGTGTGGAAGATGGATTACATTCGGTCATTCCGAACTTCCGGAGAATCTTATCAATATATCTATTCTGTGTAAGTATTATTTGTTTTCTTGGGATATCACGACTTATTTCAAATCCAACGAAAAAGGTTGGGTTGTGTTCTATTTTTAATGTGAAGTTTTTATTAAATGTGTTTATTAAGTCTTGTGTCCACTCATCTTGGTTGCTAGCCAACAACATGTCATCCACATAGACTATCAGGAGTGCCATTGCACCAATATTATCCTGTTTTACGTATAAACATCTATCTATCTTTGATTGGATAAATCCAGCTTGAATTATTGTTGAATCAACAAGTCGTACCAACTTTTGGAAGATGTTTTAAGTCCATATATTGACTTTATGAGTCTCAGGCAATTATTTTCGCCTAGTTGGCATCCCTTAGGATTTGATATGAATATAGGATATTTTATTTGTGAGTTTAGAAAGGCTGTTTTTATATCAAATTGTGTTATGTTTAAACCATATTTATTGGTAATTGACAGTATCCATCTGATTAACCAGTATTGGATTACCAGGGCATATGTTTCGGTTAGAGAGTAATGGGTGAGATCTTTAAAACCCCTCGCAACCAATCTAGCTTTCGGTATATGAACGCCTTGGTTGTAGGGTTTTGTGGTGAAACACCACTTTGTATCTACCAACCTCACATTTCTCTCCTTTGGGACAACTTCCCACACGCCCATATCAGATAATGAATTCAGCTCGTCTGTAATGGCTTGTTGCCACACTTCCTTAAAGGGGTTGTTTTCAACATCCTCCCATTTTTGAGGGATGTGATCCTCAATATAATTTTTATATCTTGATTTAAATAAATTTAAAATTAAGATAGTATCTATTATATTGTTATTGTTTCGTGTATTTTCATTATTATTGTTTATATTATTTATTTGTTTTATGTTTCTCATTTCATCAAATCTGACATCGCAAGTAACATGCAATTTGTAAATTAATGGGTCCCTTATACAGTACCCACTGTTGGTATACCCTACAAAAATTCCTTTGTCGGATGTTGGGTTAATTTTGGGTGTTCACTGCTGGCTCTTTTTCTTTTATTTTCGGTGGCTTGTTGCTGGCGGACCTCTATGGGGATATGCCTGTGAGCGAGAGACCCAAAAATTCTCATGTTGGATAAGTCCGGCTTTGTGCCGTAAAACATCTCAAAAGGAGTTTTATTATCTTTATTGGCCCTAGTTGGGCTTCTGTTTATAACATAAACAGCTGTCAGAACAGCCAATGACCAAAAACTGAAATCCAAATTGAAGTCAAACAACATAGCCCTTGTCCTTGCCATAATTGTTTGATTCTGCCTTTCGGCCATCGCATTCAACTCTGGTGAATACGGAACGATTGGCTCAAGATTTACGCCATTGTCCTCACAAAATGTCTTCATATTTGAGTCAAGATATTCCCTAGCATTGTCACATCTTAAAGTGTCTATAGGGTGATCCGGGAATTTCGACTTTAATTTCATGTATAATTTTTTAAACTCCTCAAAAACCATTAATTTTTTCTCAATAGTGGAGATAAAAGTGTACTTTGTGGCATGATCCACGAAAATCAAAACATACTTTTCACCATATATGCCTGGTGAGAAGGGGCCCATTGTATCTGATGAAACGAGCTCGAGTTTCCTCTCAGGTTGTGTGCGAGTTCCATTGTGCCCTAATCTTCTAGAGTTAGCTTTCACACATACCTCACACAGACTGAACTCGTCATCACGAAAGGTAATTCCATTTGGAATACCTCTTAAGACCTTTGTCAAGAACTTTAAATTTTTTCCTGATAAGTGTCCTAGTCTCCTATGCCATATCATTTTTTTGTCTAATTTTGATGTTTCTATACTCTCATTAGTTTCTTGATTGTCATTTATTGTATTATCATTATTTATTATATTATTATTGGTATTTATATCTACATCCTCATTTATTTCACTTCCACCTTCATTCATTTCATTTTCTTATGGATTACTATTATCATGTTCGTCATTAGGGTTTATTATAATATTATTATTAATTGTGTTTTCTTGTCTTTTATTATTAGTATTCTCTTCACTCTCTTCATTTTCCTCCTGACTTTCCTGTACAATTTCTTCTTCTACTTCATATTCCATCCACTCATCTTGGGAATTTATGTTAGGCATACATGCCAATTTATTCGATTCATTATTATAAGGACATATTTTATTTAATTCGTCTTCATTTTCTATAATATTAACGGCGGACTCTGGTACAATTTCGTACTTAACCATGTACACGCCTCTTATTTTTGTGACTGAAAAGATGACTTCATCCGTGCCTCGGACATATATGTGCGCTGCAGAGAAATTTTGGTCTATGCCAAGCGCCCTATTTTCCATTATTTTAATCCCTGACATTAAATCTACGTTTAGGGACGGTACATAATGTACGTTTTTTAATCTTATTACTGTTTGATTTCTCTATGAGTTTTCCACTCTGATGAAGATGGTACCTATGTGTGTGGCAATGAGCAGTGTATCCTGAATGGCACATTCCAGCTCAATAGGCTTTTCTAACATTATTGGGTTAGACAGTATTGATAAGTCTGATATTACGTGAGCAACTGCTTTACCATCTAACATAATTCTTTTAGTGAGGGGGACATAATTTGAGTCTGACTCTTTTTTTGTGCATGTAGATGTAATTAAGTTTATCAATTTATTATTATTTGTGTTTGTTCTCGGATCATGATTCCTATATCTGATCATCATGGACCATTGAACATCATTTTCCTTCTTATTTCTATTATTATTATTATGATTGTTTCGTCCTTATCTTGTGTTTTGTGCAGGACCATCTAATTTATCTTGGGGTTTTACACCCTCTTTATTTGACGGACATACTTTGACTATGTGCCCTTTGCCATGACACTTAAAACATACTAAAATATTCAAACTTGGCAAAGTATTTTGATTTTGATCATTATTATATTTTTTATTTTCATAATTATTATTGTTATTCTGAGACATTTCTGATTGTTGATTATTATTATATGTCATTTTCCCCTGATCTACACTTTGACTGTGATTTTGATTTCTATTAGTGTTATTATATCTATTGTAATTTCCTCCATATTGAAATCTTTGATTCTTATTATTGTGGTTGAAATTACGAAATTTATTATTATTATATCTTGACTTTTTCTCGTCATACAACCTATCTGACCTTTCGATCAACATGGCGTGGAGTGTTTCAATTGTTTTCTGATCCTGACTTAAAGTATTAAACTCCAGCCTTGTCATGTCACAGTCCATGTTCAATGATATTAGAAGTTGTTCTATTTCTTCTTGTTTGTCCAAAGGTTTACCACAGTCCCTTATTTTTTGAGCTGATCTCGAGAACACGTCTAAATAGCTTCTCATATTCCCATCACTGTTGAATTTTAATCTTTGAAAGGCCTGCTTCGCATTAATATATGTGACTTGCGTGCCGCTTTTGTACCTTTCATATAAGACTTTTAATATTTGGTTTATTGTTTTTAGGTTTTTGACTCTCTCAATTAATTCGTTGTTAAGTCCCTGATAGATTAGAGCCTTTCCCTTTTCCTGATTACGGAAATATGCCATTTGACTAGCTGAACTAGCATTGCCAGGGTCAGGGTTTAAAAAATTATTCAACTCAAGTCCCAAAAATTGTTGAGGTGAGCTTTGATCTTTTCATCCAAAGAAAATGAAGCACGGACATTTATCACTAAAAGATTTATTTACGACGTTAGAATAACGACTGACGAGCGGAGAACATTCTCCGTCGAGCAGTGGCGGAAAAAAATATTATGCTGGCGATCAGTGTCGCCACATGCAAAACGAGTAAATGTAATTTGTTACATGCAGTGTTGATTAATGTATGATTACGTGTTCGTGAGGTAGTGAGGGAATCGTATCCCAACACCCCCCTGCGATTCAAAACGGACGAACGAACATGTTATTATAAGGTGTCACGTATTGCATGTATTTAAAATAAACATATATAAAAATGAGCAATAGCAGTCAAAAATTATTACATGTAATTGTCATATAAGGTTACTATATATATATAAAATGGTAAGAAAAAAAATTTAGGTATGTCGTTGACTAGTATAATATTATATGATAAATGTTTATGTGTTCATTTATTGTCATATCTTAAATATATCGTGTATAGGTTAACATGAGGTATATATTTGACCTTATGTTATAGTGTCACGTCTTATAAGTATTATGTGATTTTTGATAATTTAAAAATATATAGAAATTTTGCAGGTCGGAGAGATCGATATCTCCTCATCGTCAGCTGTAGTAATAAAATATTATTCTATATGTATATGTCCTTATAATTAATTGTGTGTTTTCTATTATGGGAATCAATGGCATATATTAGGGAATGCTGATACCAATAAGAGAGGCAGAGCAGCTACGGGGAACCTATTGAAAAAGATGATGTGAAGTGTGAAACGATGTATGGACCGCTCGGTTTACGATAGGCGCTAAAAGACCGACGCCCATCCGCAGTCCAAAACCAAATATCAAAAATTTTGAGGGTTGAGTCAATTAAGACTATTGGCCGAAAAGTTGACTTGTTCGGAGTATTCTCACTACAATATTTTGGTACGTTTTTCGATCAAGTGCCTTTGTTAAAATGTCGGCCACTTGATCGGAAGACCTAATATCGTTGAACCTTATTAACTTGTTTTGAAATGCTTCTAGAATTGCATAACATTTGATCGCTAAAGACCTGGAGCGTTTCTGGCCTCCTCCAGATGCAATGCGTGATGCGGATATATTATCCTCGTACACCTGCACTGAGTCGGTTACAGAAAAAACGCTCTCAGTGAGTCTCCAGATCACGTATATGTCGTCAAGTGCGTCATTCAACGCAATTAGTTCGGCTGCAGTTGACGAAGTTGCAACCGAATTCTGCCGGTGAACGGCCCAATTTAACAAGTCTCCGTTTACAAAGATCATATAGCCAGTGGTGGAGCACCCTTTCTCCAAATTGTTAATTTCTATGGGTGAATCGTCTACGTCGGGTGCATACGACGCATCGACAAATGCTTTGATTTGAGATTGGTCTGAGTGGAATACTAAAGAGAAATCTCTCGTTGTTTTAAGGTATCTAATTATGCGACGAACATAGTTCTTTATTTCACTGTTGGAGGATGCTTGAAATCGCGACAAATAGTTGACAGCAAAAGCAATATCCGGGCGAGTGAGCCTTGCTACATATAGCAGATTCCCTATCATAGCCCTATATTCAGTATCATCCAATCCGTTTGTTGGCTTCCTTATTTTAAGCCCAGTTTCCATTGGTGTGGCTGACGGTTTACATTCCATCATGCCAAACTTCCTTAATATTTTGTCTATATATCTATTTTGAGTTAATATTATTTCTTTTTTAATTATATCTCTATTTATTTCAAATCCCACGAAAAAAGTAGGGTTATCTTCTATTTTTAAGGTGAAGTTTTTGTTGAATATACTTATCAAGTCTTGTGTCCACTCGTTGTGGTTGCTAGCCAACAACATGTCATCCACTTAGACTATCAAAAATGCCATTGCACCAGTATCATCCTTTTTTAAATATAGACACCTATCTATTTTTGATTGTGTAAATCCTGCTTGTATTATCGTTAAGTTTAATAGGTCATACCAACTTTTGGAAGACGTTTTCAGTCCATATATCGACTTAATTAGTCTCAGGCATTTGTTTTCGCCCAGTTGGCATCCCTTTGGTTTAGATATAAAAATAGGGTATTTTATTTCAGAATTAAGAAAGGCTGTTTTTATGTCAAATTGTGTGATGTTTAAATTATATTTATTTGTGATTGATAACATCCACCTAATGAGCCAATATTGGATTACGGGGGCATACGTTTCGGTGAGAGAATAGTGGGTAAGGTCCTTGAAGCCCCTTGCAACCAACCTGGCCTTCGGTATGTGAACACCTTGGTTGTTGGGTTTCGTTGTAAAGCACCATTTCGTGTCTACCAACCTCACATTTTTCTCTCTAGGTACAACTTCCCACACACCCATATCAGATAGTGACTTCAATTCGTCATTTATAGCTTGTCGCCATTCCTCCCTAAAAGGGTTGTTATCAACATCCTCCCATGTTTGAGGGATGTGGTCCTCAATATAATTTTTATATCTTGATTTAAACAGATTTAAAATTACAGGGGTTTCTATTGTATTGTCATTTCCCTGTTCTGTATTACTATTATCATTTTTATTTATTATTTTTGTAATATTCTTCGTTTCATCGAATCTAACATCGCAAGTAACGTGCAATTTGTCTATCAACGGGTTCCTTATACAGTATCCGCTATTCGTGTATCCCACGAATATACCCTTATCGGATCTTTGGGTTAATTTCGGATGTTCCACATTGGTTTTATTTCTTTTATTTTTTGTGGCCTGTTGTTGACGGATTTCTATAGGGATGTGCCTAAATGCGAGAGATCCAAAAACTCTCATATTTGATAGGTCAGGCTTTATGCCATAAAACATTTCGAACGGGGTTTTATTGTCTTTATTGGCCCTAGTTGGGCTTCTGTTTATTATGTAAACAGCCGTCAAAACAGCCAATGACCAATAACTGAAGTTCAGATCGGAGTTGAATAGCATGGCCCTCGTTCTAGCCATTATCGTTTGGTTCTGTCTTTCGGCCATTGCATTTAGCTCCGGCGAATACGGAACAACGGGCTCAAGGTCCACGCCATTCTCCTCACAAAATGTTTTCATACTTGAGTCAAGATATTCCCTAGCATTATCACATCTCAAAGTGGCTATAGGGTGATCCGGGAATTTTGATTTTAGTTTCCTATATAATTTTTTAAATTCTTCACAAACCATTGATTTTTTTTCGATGGTGGAAATGAACGTATATTTTGTGGCATGATCCACGAATATTAAAACATATTTTTCACCGTATATTCCCGGTGAAAAGGGACCCATAGTATCCGATGAAACGAGTTCCAACTTTCTTTCAGGTCTTGTCCGGTTTCCACTATGTCCCAACCTTTTGGAGTTAGCCTTTACACATATATCACAAAGGCTAAATTCGTCATCACGGAACGTAATTCCGTTTGGAATACCCCTTGAGACTTTTGTTAAAAGTTTTAAGTTTTTTCCGGACAAGTGTCCCAATCTCCTATGCAATATTACTTTTTTATCTATTTTCATCCTTTCTATATCCTGGCTTAATTCTAGATTATTTTCTATTATATTATTATTATTTATTATTTCATTATTATTCGTGCCTACATCCTCATTCAATTCATTCTTATTTTCATCTAATTCATTATTATTATGTTCGTCATTAAGACTTATTGTCTCGTTATTATCTAAATTACCATTATTTATATCATTTTGTGTAGTATTATTTGTGTTCTCTTTACTCTCCTCCATCTCTTCCTGACTTTCCTCAATTATTTCTTCTTCTATCTCGTATTCCATCCATTCATCCTGGGGATTTATGTTAGGCATACATGCCAGTTTATTCGATTCACTCTTATAAGGACATATTTTATCTAACTCATTTTCGTTTTCTATTATGTTTACAGTGGATTCCAGTACGATTTCGTATTTAACCATGTATACCCCCCTTATTTTTGTGGCTGAGAATAGTACTTCGTTCGTTCCTCTGACATATATATGTGCCGCAGAGAAATTCTGATCTATTCCTAACGCCCTATTCTCAGTTATTTTTATCCCTGACATCAAGTCTACATTTAGCGACGGTACATAGTGCACATTTTTGAGTCTTATGACCTTTTGGTTGCGTTCTGAGTTCTCTACCCTAATGAACATTGTACCTATATGTGTGGCCACTAAAAGTGTGTCTTGAATTGCACATTCCAATTCAATAGGTTTTTTTTAACATTATTGGATTAGACAGCTTCGACAAGTCCGATATGACGTGAGCTACAGCTCCACCATCTAACATTATCCTTTTAGTAAGGGGAACGTAACTAGAGTCTTGCTCCTGCTTAGTATCTTTTGATGTTATTAAATTTATTAATTTATTATTTGAATTATCATTTGGTCCTTGATTTTTATACCTAATCATCATTGACCACTGAACGTCATTTTCTTTTTTATTTTTGTTATTATTATTATTATTATTTCGCCCATATCGGGTATTTTGTGCAGGGCCATCTGGTTTATTTTGGGGTACATTACCCTCTTTATTCGACGAACATATTTTAGCTATGTGCCCCTTGCCATGGCACTTATAGCATACTAAATTATTTGGATTTGGCAAGTTATTTTGATTTTGAGCATATTTTCTATTCTCGTAATTATTATTATTATTATTTTGGGGCGCGTCTGACTTTTGATTATTATTATATGTCATCTTCGCCTGGTCTATATTTTGACTATAATTTTGACTTCTGTTTGTATTATTATATCTATTATAATTTCCTCCGTATTGGGATCTTTGATTTTTATTATTTTGATTAAAGTTACGAAATTTATTATTATTATATCTCGACTTTTTCTCGTCGTATAATCTATCTGACCTTTCGATCAACATTGCATGAAGGGTTTCGATTGTTTTCTGATCTTGACTCAAAGTGTTAAATTCCAACCTAGTCATATCATAGTCCATATTTAGAGATATTAGGAGTTGTTCTATCTCCTCTTGTTTGTCTAAATTTTTCCCACAGTCTCTTATTTTCTGGGCTGATTTTGAAAATACGTCCAGATAACTTCTCATATTCCCCTCACTATTAAATTTTAATCTTTGGAATGCTTGCTTAGCGTTAATATATGTGACTTGTGTGCAACTTTTATATCTCTCATCGAGAACTTTTAATATTTGGTTTATAGTTTTCAGATCTTTTACTCTCTCGATCAGATCATTGTTTAGTCCTTGATAGATTAAAGCCTTTCCCTTTTCCTGATTTCGGAAATATGTCATTCGAGTTGCTGGGTTGGCATTACTAGACTCAGGGTTCAAAAAATTATTCAAATCTAGTCCCAAATAAAGTACCTCCGTTTCTGTATCATGCATAATCGGGTATAATCCCTCTGCATAAAGTGTGGAGACCATCATGGTCCTCCAGGCATCATAATTCCTCCCATCAAATACCTTCTTTGCGTCAAAACGTGACATATTGTTAAAATTTCCTATCAGGGTTTATGAATCCTACCTCAGAAACACGAGAACTTAATTCTAGGGGTAACACGGTCTCAACCGCACGATTATGCAAACACGGTCTCAACCGCTCGATCAGGAATGCAATTTAAAATATTATATTCTAATTTTTAATAATTGATCACTATTTTACTTAAATCTTACGAAGACTGCTGCTGACGATGAGTTGATCTCTCCGCCGTTGTTTCAATCTCTTCTCAATCTATCCAAATTCTGGTATATTATCGCCAAAAATCTTTAAATCGAAATTGGTTCCTGCATTGGTTCTTGTTCCAGAACGAAAATAATTCTGTTGAACACGTTAAAACATAAATTAGGTTCCAATGCAAAAATTATTCAACAGAAATACAAAAGGTTAATGCTGAAAGGAAAAATAATTCATTATCTGTTATCGATTGAAAATATTCTTTATAAATTGTGAACAGGAAAAAACTGTCACTCAAGTCAAATGATGTTCAGTAAATTTTCTTTTGTTATATCAAATGTATTTTGTTCAACAAATATTTCCCTATTTGGACCACTTTCGACCAACGAGATAAAGTCTGAAAGGTTACCAATGATACCTTTCAAGTTTTGACTTTCCTCTATTTTTGGTTTAGTGTGAACAGGAAAATATTTCGAACGTTTTACTTTACTTTAATTAATTTTCGAACTTTTATTACCAATTTTGGGCAAAAATCACATCAGTTATTAATTAATTATTCTAAATTTTACTTATCTTTTATTTTCTGTACGTATTTTCGGCGTTTACCAGTGCTTCTTTGCGAAGTTGACTTGATTCTCCGACGCTGAGACTTTCAGACTTTCGACTTTTTGACTCTAATTTCTTCTCCGGAACACAGTACGAATAGTTGCCAGCCGTTTTTGACTCTGCAAGCCGGTTTTCCAAACCACAGGATCCTCTCGTACTTGATCTGCTTGCACCAAACTTTCGATTTCGATGTCTTGAATGGCGCCCAAGATTTCACTGATGTTTTCATAAATTTTCGTTTTTACCTTTGTTTCGATTGATTTACTACTTTTTGAACTACTCCAGGACAATTACTTTAGTCACTGGATTCGAACTTTACGTTCACGAACTTTTATTAACACTTTTCTTCCACTTTGCGCGGAAATTATCACATGGCACTAAGCCTTTCACTTTGCGTGAAACACCAAAACTTTTTCATTTAACGAATTACACGATTAACACGAACACATTTTAATTTCCCGCACTTATTTTCACTGGTACGCAGCTCTGGCTACCATGTTGAGGTGAGCTTTGATCTTTTCATCCAAAGAAAATGAAGCACGGACATTTATCACTAAAAGATTTATTTACGACGTTAGAATAACGACTGACGAGCGGAGAACATTCTCCGTCGAGCAGTGGCGGAAAAAAATATTATGCTGGCGATCAGTGTCGCCACATGCAAAACGAGTAAATGTAATTTGTTACATGCAGTGTTGATTAATGTATGATTACGTGTTCGTGAGGTAGTGAGGGAATCGTATCCCAACAAAAATAACACTTCGGTCTCAACATTGTGCATAATTGGATACAATCCTTCTGCGTAGAGTGTTGAGACCATCGTGGTCCTCCAGGCATCATAATTCCTTCCATCGAATACCTTTTTTGTATCAAATCGTGACATTTTATTATTAAATTTTGGGTATTCAGGAATTTAAATCCTACCTCAGAAACACGAGAACTTAAATCTAGAGGGTAACACGGTCTTAACCGCACGATAATGCACAACACAGTCTCAACAGCTTGATAGGGAATGCAAATTAAATAAACTATAATATGACATTCAATAATTAATTAATATTTTAAAATAAATCTCACTAAATATATGTTGCCGACGATGAGGTGATTTCTCCGCCGTTGTTTCTGTTTCTTGAGTGATCGATTTACTCAGACTTTATCGCCAAAATTGTTCAAAATCGAATTTGTTAAAGCTTTAAGTCTTGTTTCAGAATGAAATTGATTCTGCTAAACACGTTAAAACATAAATTAATATTCAATGCAAAAATTATTTAACAAAAATATGAAAGAGATTACTGCTGAAAGGAAATAATCTGTTAACCTTCATCAATACAAAAGATCTTTTATTGTATGTGGACAGGAAAAAATTTGTCACCAATGTTAATGATCATAAATATAGGTTTTCTTTTGTTGGATTCGATGAAGCTCATCCAACAAAGATTTCCTTTTTCTGCAATTCTCGACCAACATGATAAAGTTTGAAAGGCTATTGAATCCACCTTTCAAGTTTCGACTTTACTTGAAATTTGGTTGAGAATGTACATGAAAATATACTAAAATTTAACTTTGTGTTATCGAAATTTTAATTTTTCTTAGTCTATTTTGGGCAAAATCACACGAATTAATAATTAAT
Source organism: Ericerus pela (assembly GCA_011428145.1). Classification (NCBI taxonomy): domain Eukaryota; kingdom Metazoa; phylum Arthropoda; class Insecta; order Hemiptera; family Coccidae; genus Ericerus; species Ericerus pela. The sequence continues at coordinate 170,989 of WOFM01000342.1, forward strand.
TAATCTAAACTTTTTACTTATCTTATATTTCTTCGTTCACTTTCGTAGTTTTTTCGATGTTTTCCTTCTGCTTTCACGCCCAGTTGACACCAAACTTCGACGATTTTACACAGCGACTTTCAGATTTTTGATTTTTCTTACTTTGTTTTATTCTCTGGAACACAGCACAAACAATTGCCAACTGTTTTTGATTCTATGAACTGGTTTCCCGAACCACAAGATCCTCTCGTATCTGATCTGCTTTCTCCAAATTCTCGATTTCGATGTTTTCACAAGCATCCAAGAATTTACCGTTGTTTTCATTAATTTTCACTTTTATTATCGATTTACTCAAATTAAAAACTTTTAACTTTTTCAGGATAGTTACTTTAATCACTGAAACGAACTTTACGTTCACTAATTTTACACTTTTCCTACCACTTTGTGTGGAGGTATCACTCGGCACTAAGCCTTTTCACTTTGTGTGAAACACTAATTTTTAACTTTTAATAAATTACACAATTACCACATTTTAATTACCGCACTTCTTTTTCCAATCCGCAGCTCTGCCTACCATATTGAGGTGAGTTCTAATCACTTTACATGTAAAAGATAAGAACAAACTTCCATCTTTGAAAAAGATTTATTAACAACGTTAGTACAACGACTGACGAGCAGAGAACATTCTCCGTCGAGCAGTGGCGGAAAGAATATTGTGTTGGCAATCAGTGTCGCCACATGTAAAACAAATAAATGTAATATACATGTTACATACAGTTTTAGTCAGTATAGAGTTATGTGTTTGCGAGGGAGTGAGGGAATCGTATCCCAATAGAAAATGAGTGGATAATTATTAATTATTGTTCAATTAGATTTTTGTCTTTATATAAAAAATTAAAAATATTGAAATTTCAAATGTTTGGAAGCTGTCTTGATTAATTTTGAAAAAATCATCATTCTTAAAACATGTTTATTTTCGAAGAAATCATTGATATCATTAATGATCTGAAAGAAATCGGTGATTATTATTCTTTTTTTGTCAATGATGAAAGGAATTATGAGACAATTAGGAAATTTGCAATTAAAAAGGGTTATTCATTTTCCATACGAGATTCAAGGAAAAACCAAAGTCCCCCTAAAAGTAAGTACTAACACAGTTTAGAATTCAAAATTCTTTGTTTAAAACTACTTTTGGAGTTGACTTCATCTTCTCTTGATGACTTACTTGAGATTTTTCAAGCTGTTGCAGCTTCCTCTACGTCATGTTCATGTTTTATATTGCATTCTTCATCCATTTTATTAATAAGGTTTGTTTAATACTTATATTTTGTAGATGGTCAAGAAATTAAGAGAAGATTTGGCAAATGAGAAGGACGTTGTAGCAGAATATCAGTTTCACATCACTTTATCTTCTTCTAAAGTCCATTCTCATCCAGTTACCATGTCTCTTCTCAACTAACAAATACACCCAAGTTTAAAATTACAAATAAATAAGTTTGTACAAGATGGCATCACAAATGTTCCTACAATTAAAAAATTACTAAAAGGTTACATCACTACCCAGATGGGTAATGGTGTGCCTAGCCGAAGTAGGGCTTTTTTTCCACCGTATAAAATTATATATAATTATGTGTTAAAATTTATCTATGAACGAAAAGCAAGCAAAATTGATAAAGTATCATTATTAGCCAAAATTGACATCTGGAGACAATCATATGCAGGAAATTATTATTATAGAGGCTATAATGAAGAAAGATAAGATTCATTTTTATTTTGTTTTCAAGCAGATTGGCAAATGAACTTACTGAAATAATATGGGGAAGTTGTGTTACTTGATGCTACTTAAAAAACTACAAAATATTCCTTGCCACTTTTTATCATTGTAATAAAAACGAATATTAATTATATAATTGTAGGAATTTTTATCATACAATCAGAAAATACTGAGGCAATTTCTGAAGCTCTTTTTATTTTTCGAGAATGGTATAAAGAGTGGAGTCCAAAATATTTTGTTACTGATTGTTGTGAGGCAGAAATGAATTCAATCAGAAAAGTATTCAACTGTCTTACCTATATCTACAACTTCCATCGAGAACAAGCATGGCAACGGTGGTTACGCAAAAAAGAAAATCTCATTTGTTAAAACAATTCCACCGTACTTTTGGATTATTGGCGAAAATTATCACTCAGTCAAAGTATTGATGATTTTGATAAAATTTTTAGAGATATTAATACTCCTAATATCTGGAGGACAGAATTTAAGGCTGCAAGGTATTTTAATGTCAACTGGCTACCACATAAAGAAAAATGGACAAAATGTTTTTTTAAAGATGATTTTCTATTCATCATTAATACAAATAATGGAATTGAAGCCCAACATAGAGTTTTAAAACATTCTTATTTAAAAATGCATGTTGATAAGAGTTTATCTGGAGTTCTCGAAGTCATTATTACTTCATTTTTAGATGATTGTTTAAAGAAGTACGAATTAGCAAATTCTAAGTTAAGTACATCTTATAGACAGTATAATGAAGAAATACCAGAATTTTTACATGATAGACCTCATTATTTTATTGAGCATGTGTATGCTAGGTACACTTCAGCTCTTTCTGTGTACAATTTGAATAGTATTGAAGAATTCTCTTTTAATATTTTTAAAATAAGAAGTGAATCCAAATTGAAAACTTTTCACATTGTTAACTTTTCAATTCCATCTTGTACTTGCATGGATTTCCAAAAATTTAGATTCCCCTGTAAGCATATGTGTGCTATTATCTTATTTATTCCCGATCATACCTTTCAACATTTACCTCATCATTACACTACTAGTCCTTTTCTTACCATAGATCCTAACTATAATTTTTTCAAGTATGACGCTCAGAATGAATTTATCAATTCTAATTCCAACCTTGATAATAATAAGCATAAATTTGATAGATCATTTTCAGCAACATGTATTGTCCCCTCATCTTCTACTGAAATGGATGTTGACTGTGATTTGGTTTCAAGTATAGATGAAACTTGTGTAGCAATTCTGAAAGAAGAAATTAAAAGTCTTCATGATTTATCTTTCCTAACTCCTATAGATAGTAATAAGAAAGAAATTACAAAAATTATTGGCTCTGTAAAAAAAGCTGTAAATTTATTGAAATCTGTAGTCAAGTACGAGAATAATTTAATTGTCTTACCCAATTTGCAGTGATAAATAAATTTTAATAAAAAAATAAACATTTTTGTTTTCAGTCACTGTTCTTATTCATAGTAAGTTTATTTCATTAATTACTCTCCATTTTGTATAAAGTTGAATCAAATATTATTTGTTGGAATATATATTTTTTTGCATTGTATTCATTTCTGTTTTATTCTAACTTGGAAATTTACACCGCAGAATGTAGGTACGAACTTGTTCATCACTAAAAACTGTTTATCATGACTTATTTTATGATCAATTTGGCATATGATTCAATATTGGTAGGTACATGCAATCAATTAAAAATACAGAGTTTTATGAATTACCTTAGAAAATATATGGTTAAAATTGTCTTTTAGTTTTTAATTTAATGATGTAAACAAATTCGTATTTCATTATATACTCATTTTTCAGTGGTTTATACTAAACATTGGAACAGAGTCTTATCTCCATCAAACTGAACACAATTTAGTAGAACTGACACAAACTACTTTCTAGTATCCTTGAGAATTCTGAAACATATTGATGAACACTTTGTATTGAAGGTACTAAAACAAAATTATTTGGCAATCCAATGGGTCATATCCAAACTTGGGGGTATATATGAAACTATAAGATCAACTTAGGCATATACTAAAGAGCAGCAGCAGCCAAAACATACTCTTCATTTCTACTAAACTAATAAAATTATTATATTTTTCTATTGTTTCTTTCTGAAAGATATCAAATTGAACTATATTAGACATCAAAATTTGATCAATTATTGATGAAAGTAAAACTATCAATTATTAAAGTTGATACTGTTATTCAATTAGTTTAGTTATATGCTAGATAAAAAGCAATATTTAATTTTTTTCATATGGTGAAGAGAAAATATAATTTAAAAATATAAAAATGATATAGTACTTTCCAGCATTCATTAGATGGAACTTGCATCAAATCTTATAGTAATATTTTATGTTTTTGTTATCTCTTAAATTTTCTCTTCTCTCAGCTTGAAGAAAAAAGAACTCATTTGATTAAGGTTTTGTTCTGATCCAAAAAACCTGGAAATGGTACTTATTTTGAGCATAATTACGAAGTACTTCAGCTTTTAGAGAGTAAGTCAAATGAATGTTATACTATTTTGGGACCTACCTCTCAATTAGTTCCTTAATATCATATAAACATAAAACACATGAAAAAAATACCACACATAACTCGAGAAAAATAATAATTATCTCATGTGATGTAGCATTTATAAAAAATATAGCCACGAAAATTTTTAAAAGGAAATAGAAATCTGTTGGGCAATCAATAAATTTGTTGTTTAACATGGTTGACAAAATTTATAGATAAGAAAAAAAAATTCTCTACAATTCGTCGATGAATCCTAATTAATTTAAAGGCAAATCAAAGAGAATTTGTAGGTGAATTCTCTTTGATTCGTAGCTAAATACAATTAATTTAACGGCGACAAATCGAAGAGAATTCGTAGAAGAATTCTCTACAATTCGTCTCTGAATTCTGATTAATTTAACGGCGAATCGAAGAGAATTTGTAGGAGAATTTGTAGGTGAATTCTCTTCGATTCGTAGCTGATTCCTAATTAAAATTCTATGAAAAGTACAGTTTGGTAGGGGAAGAAACTCTTGAATGGAATAGTCCATCTAGTATATGGTCGAAGAGATCTGCAATATGATTAATACAAAAGCATAGATTCAATCTGCTATCCCAAGTTGGCAGTACATCACGAGCTGAAAAAAATAAAATGTAGAAATATAGAAAACTGTTGCAATAATGAACAAACAGCGTGGTATTTTGAATAGAACTTACCTTCAAAATGTATAATAAAACAAGTATCTGATCAATAAATACGTTCATACGTCCTTTAGTAATCATCTGACTAGCAATTTTTTCAGTTTACTGGGGGATAAACCCAGTAAAGCATCTAGCTCACTGAAAATCACGTTATTGTATAATTATTAGCTAAACCATTGTAACACTTTCATTCACGACTGGAAACAAAGTAACAATGAATTAATAACAACCTGAATTAAGCATGAAATTCTCAAATGAAAAAGAAAGTTTATGTGGGCTTAATTTAATCACTAATTGGGTGTTAAGTTAATTATTTGACATTCACTCAGAAACAATCAATATGCTCCACTGTCTCAGTAAGACTGATTCTGTGTCAAACTTCAGTATTACAGATAAAGGAAAGTGAAAAGAAAAAACATTTTGGTAATGACAAAAATTACTAATCTGCTTCAAAAGAGATTTAAGAGATAATGAGATTTCAATTGATGATGATATTCTCTGCCAGAAGCTCAGATTTGGTTAAACTAACATACAGTATTCTCATGACGATATTATCTGTCTTTTCATTGGAGACTGATGTATCAATAGTGAAACCTGTTACACGAATAGTTATTAATAAATCAGACCATCTCAAGTACAATTAATGTTCAACAATCCATTGACAATTACCAAAACTAGTAGAGATTTTTCGTTGATTTACAAAATTCGAGCTCATAAATCCAGATAGCATATTCTTGATAGATTATTGTTATTGTCTGATAAATGAATTCATCGATCAAAGTAAACAATGCAAGTCAGAGTGACAGTAATTTATTTCTTACTATGTTAGTATGTTATGGTCAAAATTCAATTTAATCAAAATGTAAGTAAGAAATTGAAATAGAATAATTATTTTGTCTTCTTGTCTTGATAAGAACACTTCACAACACCACAAAGTATTGAGGTGAGGTCTAATCACTTTACACAGAAAAGATAAGTACGGACTTCCATCTTAAAAATGTTTATTAACGACATTAGTACAACGACTGACAAACGGAGAACATTCTCCGTCGAGCAGTGGCGGGAAGAATATTATATTGGCGATCAGTGTCGCCACATGTAAAACGAATAAATGTAATAGTATGTTACATACAGTGTTAGTCAATGTGATGTTCCGTGTTCGTGAGGTAGTGAAAGAATTGTATCCCAACACCCCCCTGCAATTCAAAACGGACGAACGAACATATAAGTAAAAAAAATGTGTCACACATTGTATGTATTCAAAAAAAACATATAAACAATAAAAAAAATATTAAAATAAGCAATAGCAGTGAAAATTATTACATATAAGTGTCATATAAAATTGCTATATATATAAAAATGGAAAAACAAAAATTAAATATGTCGTTGACTAGTATTATGATGTACAATTAAAATGTGTGTGGATGTATATGTCAAGTGTTTTATCTTAAATATATCGTGTAATTATTAACATGCGGTATACATTTAACCTTCTGTTATTGTGTCACGTCTTATAAGTATTGTGTGATTTTAATTTTAAAAAAATATAAATAAAAATGGCAGGTCAGAGAGATCAATATCTCCTCATCGTCAGCTGTAGAGAAATAATATTATATATATATATATATATATATCACTATAATTAATCGTTTGGGTATTTTGTATGAATATTCTATTGTGGGAATCAATTGTATATATTGGGGAATGCTGATACTAATAAGAGAGATAGAGCAGCGACGGGGAACCTATTGAATATTATGATGTGAAGTGTGAAACAACATATGGACTGCTCAGTTTACAATAGGCATTAAAAGACCGACGCCCATCCGCAGTCCAAAACCAAATATCAAAAATTTTGAGGGTTATGTCAATTAAGACTATTGGCCAAAAAGTTGACTTGTCCGGAGTATTCTCGTAACGATATTTTGGAAGGTTTTCCAATCAAGTGCTTTAGTAAGTATATCAGCGACTTGATCAGGTGACCTAATATCATTAAAACTTATAAGTTTATTTTGAAAAGCTTCCAATACTGCGTAGCATTTGATCGCAAGAGACCTGGAGCATTTCTGGCCTCCCCAGATGCAATACGAGACGCAGATATATTGTCCTCGTAGACTTGCACTGGGTCGGTTACAGAGAAAACACTCTCAGTGAGTCTCCAGATCACATATATGTCGTCTAGTGCATCATTCAATGCAATTAGTTCGGCTGCAGTCAACGAGGTTGCAACCGAGTTCTGCCAGTGAATGGCCCAATTTAACAAGTCTCCGTTAACGAATATCATATAGCCGGTTGTGGAGCACCCTTTCTCCAAATTATTTATATCTATAGGTGTATCGTCTACGTCGGGTGCATACGACGCATCGACAAAAGCTTTAATATGTGTTTGGTCAGAGTGGAAGACCAGAGAGAAATCCCTTGTGGTTTTAAGGTATCTAATGATACGACAAACATAATTTTTAACTTCACTATTGGAGGATGCCTGAAAACGTGACAAATAATTGACGGCGAAGACAATATCCGGGCGAGTTAATCTTGCCACATATAGCAAATTCCCAATCATAGCCCTATATTCGGTATCATCCAACCCATTTTTTGGCCTATTTATTTTTAATCCTGTCTCCATAGGTGTGGAAGATGGTGTGAGAAGTTGTGGAAGAAATCAACGGATCGAGACGACTAAAAACTTATGAAACGAACCTAAACTAAAAACGACATCGAACAGAGACTAGACACACACATTACGAACACATAAATAAAGACACAAGATTCACTAATTACGAACTTTTATTTCCACATTAAGAGTAGTGGAGTTGTTAACAACATGAATGACAAAAAGCGACTAGAGGCGTATGATTACAAAATATCACAGTCAGGTACAAAACACTAAAAATCATAGATCACAAAAATATATAAACAGTGTTACCACCACAAATGATATGTGAGAATAATAGTCACGAGTATAATTTAATTTGCTATAATTCTCACACGCCTCCTCAAATTAAACTTATACGAATATGGTAAAATGGTAAAAATGAATTATTAAACTAATAGAGTCATTACGAACACAAATGACAAAAGGTCAACAAAAATACAAAAAAAAAAATTACAACAACAAATATTACATGAATGGTAAACATATACAATAAGTTACAACAACTTTAACATTTTACAGAATACATCAAATTTAGGCCTCGGGCAGCCCTTCGTAAAAACATCAGCCAACTGTCGCGAAGTTGACACGTATGAATACTTAAAGTCTAAATTTACGTGATTGCACACAAAACGGTACTTTACGTCCACATGTTTTGATCTGCGTGTGTTCCATTTTCCAGAGTGCAAGATAGCCAGACAACTCTGATTGTCTTCGTAAATTACAGCTCTGTCATTAATTTGAATGCAAAAGACACTCATTAAATATTTCAACCAAATTGATTCAGTGGTAGCATCGCATATGGCAATCAACTCACTTTCAGTGCTAGACAGAGCTACCGTTGGTTGTTTCTTACTAGACCAGGACACCAGCGACCCATAAACAAAGACACAGTAACCCGAGATTGACCGTCTTGTGTTAACACAGTTACCCCAATCGGCATCCGAATATGTTTCGACTATATTGCCATTATTATTGTGTTCATATGAATATATAAGTTTTTTATCTTTAGTAGTCACTAAATATTTCAGAACTCTCAATAAATACTTGAAATGTTCATCTGTGGCATAACTGGAGAACTGGCTGAAGTACGATATTGCGAAGCAAATATCAGGCCGTGATCCTAGCATTAGGTACATCAAACATCCCACGAGCTGTTGATAGTTATTATTCAGCACACTATCACACGCATTGAGGTCCCTATCCAATTGGAGTTTGGGGTCAATAGGTGTGTAGGTAGGTGCACATTTATCAACACCGAACCGCCTAGCAACAGACTCGATGAGATTCCTCTGCTCGATCTCCAGTATGCCCTCTTCGCGACTGTAATTAATATTTAAACCTAGATATTTATTAACCTTTCCAAGGTCCTTACACTTGAATCTCTTATTAATTTTATTTTTGAAATATATAATTTGTTCTTTATTATTGGAACTAATGAGAACGTCATCAACGTAAGTGAGTAGATAAACTATCGTTCCATCATGTTTATTTTTGAAAACATACAGACAGTCATCAGCCATGCTTTGTACAAAGCCAAGTGACAACGGGAACTCATTAAATAGCTTATTCCACACTTTTGGCGACTGTTTAAGACCATATATAGACCTATTTAGTTTTAGTACATTATTGTGTTTATCAACCTGCGTTTCAATACCTTCAGGTATCTCGAGGTACACATCCTCAGAAAGAATACCGTTCAGGAACGCACTACAAATATCTATTTGTTCTATATAAAATTTTAATTTATTACTGACAGCCAAGAGGGTCCTCACAGTCGAAAGTTTCGCCACTGGCGCATATACTTCATTAAAATTGAAGCCTTTCTTCTGCTGACAGCCTCTGGCAACTAACCTAGCTTTATATAAAACATTATTTTCATTATCATATTTTTTATTAAATATCCAACGACACGTGATGGTAGGGGCGTCCTTTGGACGTTTGGTCACCTTCCAAGTCTGATTGGAGTTCAGGGCACTTATTTCAGATGAAATGGCCTCCTTCCACATCAGACTATCAGGTGCTGCACTCGCCTCCTCAAACGTCAAAGGAATGCCATCCTCAGCCAGGTATATATTTCCTGCTGCTTGATCACGTGTAGTCGCCTCCTGTGAAAGACAATCTAAATTTAAATCACCATCAACTTCAATATTTTCCAAGTTGGATTCAGTGACTTCTTTAAATAATTCATCATTTTTAGTGTATTTATTATATTCAGGATTACTTATTGCACCTTCAAAGAACTCAACATCACGTGACAGACGTATCTCCTTAGTGCTTAAGTCCAACAACCTGTACCCACATGGAGAATAACCAACCATTACTAATTTTTCACTTTTACTCTTAAATTTATCAGAGTCATGTTTGAATGACAACATATATGCGTCGCATCCAAACGTTTTTAATTTATTATAATTATATTTCTCACCAAACCATCTCTCAAATGGAATAAAATCTTTATTTGTGGGGCATCTGTTTATGATATAGGTGGAGCACAATATGGCTTCCGACCAAAATATCTTTCCAAGACCACTCTCAAACAACAGTGTCCTTGCCCTCTCGCACAGTGTCCTGTTCATTCTCTCAGCTTTTCCATTCTGCTGAGGACAACCACCAACAGTAGGTTCAACCACAATTCCCTTCTCAGTACAATATGACTGGAAGGTGGTATTCAAGTACTCTGTGCCGCGATCACAACGGAGTCTCTTTACATTATAGCCAAACTTATTCGAGACCATCTCGTGATATTCTTTAAATTTTGTAAAAGCTTCTGTCTTGTTCGCCAGCAAGTAAACACAACAAAAATTGGAGTAATCGTCGATAAAGGTCATGAAATACTTAGCTCCTTTATATGCAGGAGGGTTAATAGGTCCACAGAGGTCAGTATGAACCAACTCCAATGGCTTATTTGTTTTTCTTTCATGCCTTTGGAATGGTTTTCGACTCTGTTTCCCCATAACACAGGGCTCACACAGCAATCTGCGATTGGAGTCAACATTGGGTATCAAACCCCTACTTGACAACAATCTAACATCGTTCACATTTAAATGAGCAAGTCGTTTATGCCACACGAACAGTGGGCTCAATTCATCTCCCAACGTCAGATTACACGATTGACTTGACATTTTTACAAAGTCAATTGTGTACAAATCCGAGTCTACGCTAACACCAGTGGTAACTACTTTTCCACTGCAGCGTTGGATGATCTCAACAGACTCTTCCTTAAACAAAGTGTCAAATCCCGACCTGCTCATACGTTTAACCGAAAGCAGATTCTGCGGCAGCTCCCGAGCATACCTTACATTTTTCAACTCGATTACAATTCCATTTAAAAGTTTTAATTTTACAGTACCCACCGACGTGACAGACAGAGAGACACCCTTCTTCGCAACACAGATACTATGCGGTCTGATCAAGTCTATATAATCACTGAACAAATTTATATCATTAATAATGTGAATTGTGCATCCACTGTCAACTATAAATGTGGTTCGAGGCATTAAGTTTAAATTTTCTTTTGCATTGCAAGAGTCATTAATTTTTTTATTATCGTCATTATTTAACGTAAAGCTGTAACCCACTTCAGAGCAAACGTCATTAGCATTAAAATTTTCATTGCACATCTGTGCCGAGCTCCTATTACTATTATTATTATTGGAACTTTGGTCATTAACTCGATTTTCACTATTATTATTACTATTACTATTGTTACGATTTTTGGCATAACAATTTCAGGGCTATGTGCCCTATTTTGTTACAATAGTGACATTTTACATTAGAATGTCCACCGTCAGTATTATTATTACGACTACGTCCATTAAAGTTATTACTACTATTATTATTATTTGAGCTCGAATTTTGATTATTATTATTAAAATTATTATTATTATTTCCGCCTCGACTGAAACCACGACTATTATTATTATTTCGAGATCGACCACGATTAAAACGATTTCCATTACTACTATTACTAAAATTTCGTCCAACATTATTGCAATTACCAAAATAAATGTTCTCCTCACCAGTGGCACCCACTGATGAAGGTTTTAGAGATGTAGTGTTCAGAGTGTTACCTCGAACTGTCGATTTGCTATCAGAAGATAGCTCACGCTGGAAGTTATTCAATTTCATGAAAACACCATCCCAGGTGACGACTTCTGCATCTTCAATCACAACCTTAATTGGACGAAATTCCGCAGGTAATGACCTCAGCAATACCAAAATAAATTGTTTCGTGGTCGTTAAATCTCCTAATTCAGTCAAACGTCTACAACGAGAACGAAAATCCAACAAATATTTATGCAAATCAATACCAGACACATACCGTTTTGCGTACAAATCACCTCGTAAATCCATCAGCGTCTGGTCATTGCCGTTGTCGATGAGGTTCGTTAGGACATGAAACATCTCCTTCGCCGTCGTATAAGTCTGGATCATCTCAAGGTACTCGTCAGTCACGTTGTTAGCTATCAGGAACATCGCCTTCGCGTTCTCCTTGGACCAAGCATCTCCCCTGTTACGAACAGTCGGCAAAGAATCGATTATAATATTAGTTAACGACTCCTTTGCCAACAACAGTTCCATCCGGAACTTCCATGTGCGGCCATTCTGCCCATTGAACGGCTCGATCATGTTCTTCTTTCGCGCTTCCATCTCGTTGACAGGTACAAACGATCAGTTACACCACAAACACAGCGATTTTCAGCAACTTTCAGACACGTCGACCAACAATTCAACACGAACGAGATCACAGGAACATCGAACAGAGAACATATCAAACAATCGAAAAACAATTAGCAGGCATGATACTACTTGGGTGTGGCGAGCAGAATCCGACAGCACAACATTGACGAACTAAGACAATGGCGACCACGTTGACATCCAGGTTTCTGGGCCCATAACCTGTGAGAAGTTGTGGAAGAAATCAACGGATCGAGACGACTAAAAACTTATGAAACGAACCTAAACTAAAAACGACATCGAACAGAGACTAGACACACACATTACGAACACATAAATAAAGACACAAGATTCACTAATTACGAACTTTTATTTCCACATTAAGAGTAGTGGAGTTGTTAACAACATGAATGACAAAAAGCGACTAGAGGCGTATGATTACAAAATATCACAGTCAGGTACAAAACACTAAAAATCACAGATCACAAAAATATATAAACAGTGTTACCACCACAAATGATATGTGAGAATAATAGTCACGAGTATAATTTAATTTGCTATAATTCTCACAGATGGGTTACATTCCGTCATTCCAAATTTCCGGAGAATTTTATCAATATATCTATTTTGTGTTAATATAATTTGTTTTCTAGAAATATCCCGATTTATTTCAAATCCCACAAAGAAAGTTGGATTATTTTCTATTTTTAAGGTGAAATTGTTATTGAAGGTATTTATTAAGTCTTGTGTCCACTCGTTGTGGTTACTAGCCAACAACATGTCATTAAAAATGCCATTGCACCGCTATTATCTTGTTTTATATATAAACATCTATCTATTTTTGATTGGGTGAATCCAGCTTGAATTATTGTTGAATTCAGCAAATCGTACCAACTTTTGGAAGAAGTTTTCAGTCCATATATAGACTTTAATAATCTTAGGCAATTATTTTTGCCTAGTTGGCATCCTTTAGGGTTTGATATAAATATAGGGTATTTTATTTGTGAATTGAGGAACGCTGTTTTAATGTCAAACTGTGTTATATTTAAATTATACTTATTTGTGATGGATAATATCCACCTTATCAGCCAATATTGGATTACCGGGGCATATGTTTCAGTTAGAGAATAGTGAGTGAGATCATTAAACCCTCTTGCAACCAACCTGGATTTTGGTATGTGAATGCCTTGGTTGTTGTGTAAAGTGGTGAAACACCACTTTGTATCCACTAACCTCACATTTCTCTCCCTTGGGACGACTTCCCACACACCCATATCAGATAGTGACTTCAGCTCGTCAGTAATGGCTTGTTGCCGTTCTTCCCTAAAAGGGTTGTTTTCGACATCCTCCCATTTTTGAGGGATGTGGTCCTCGATGTAATTTTTATATCTTGATTTAAATAAATTTAATATTACAGGGGTTTCTATTATATTATTGTTATCCTGTATTATTTCATTATTATTATCTTTATTTTCTATTTGTTTTATATTTTTCGTTTTGTCAAATCTTACGTCACATGTAACGTGTGATTTATCTATTAATGGGTCCCTTATACAGTACCCGCTATTAGTATATCCTACAAATATTCCTTTATCGGATCTCTGGATAATTTTGGGTGTTCAATATTTACTTTTTTTCTTCTATTTTTTGTGGCTTGTTGCTGACGGACTTCTATGGGAATATGTCTGTAAGCGAGAGACCCAAAAACTTTCATATTAGATAGGTCTGGCTTTATGCTGTAAAACATTTCGAAAGGGGTCTTATGATCTCTATTGGCCCTAGTTGGGCTTCTGTTTATAACGTAAACAGCCGTCAGAACAGCCAAAGACCAGAAACTGAAATCCAGATCGGAGTCGAACAACATGGCCCTTGTTCTTGCCATGATCATTTGATTCTGCCTTTCGGCCATCGCATTCAACTCTGGTGAATACGGAACAACAGGCTCAAGGTTCACGCCGTTTTCCTCACAAAATGTTTTCATATTCGAATCCAGATACTCCCTTGCATTGTCACATCTTAATGTAGCTATTGGGTGATCCGGGAACTTTGATTTTAATTTCATGTACAGTTTTTTAAACTCCTCAAAAACCATTGATTTTTTCTCAATAGTGGAGATAAAAGTATATTTTGTGGCATGATTCACGAATATTAAAACGTACTTTTCACCATATATACCTGGTGAAAAGGGGCCCATTGTATCTGACAAAACGAGTTCCAGTTTTCTTTCCTGTCTAGTGCGGGTTCCACTGTGTCCCAATCTCCTAGAGTTTGCTTTCACACATGTCTCACACAGACCAAATTCGTCATCACAAAATGTAATTCCATTCGGAATACCTCTTGAGACCTTTGTCAAGAATTTTAAATTTTTTCCTGATAAGTGTCCCAATCTCCTATGCCATATCATTTTTTTATCTATTTTTAATTTTTCTATATTCTGGCTTAATTCGTGATTATTATTTACTATATTATTATTATCTGTTATATTATTATCATTTATACCTACATCCTCATTCATTTCACCACTACCTTCATTCATTTTATTATTTTGTGGGATATTATTATCATTTTCATCGTTAAATTTTATTATATCATTATTATATTCGTTATTATTATCTATATTTTCTTGTGTATTATTATTCTCTCCATTCTCTTCATTTTCCTCTTGACTTTCCTCAATTATTTCCTCTTCTATTTCGTATTCCATCCATTCATCCTGGGAATTTATGTTAGGCATACATGCCAATTTATTCGATTCATTATTATAGGGACATATTTTATTTAATTCGTCTTCATTTTCTATAATATTGACCATGGATTCCGGTACAATTTCGTACTTCACCATGTATACCCCCCTTATTTTCGGGGTCGAAAAAATTACCTAGTCCGTTCCTCGGACGTATATGTGCGCTGCAGAGAAATTCTGATCTATGCCCAGCGCCCTATTTTCTGTTATCTTAATTCCTGACATAAGATCTACGTTCAGGGATGGTACGTAATGTACATCCTTTAATCTTATAACTGTTTGATTCCTCTCTGAATTTTCCACCCTGATAAACATAGTTCCTATGCGTGTGGCAATTAGTAATGTATCGTGGATAGCACATTCCAATTCGATAGGCTTTTCCATCTTTATGGGGTTAGACAATTTTGACAAGTCAGATATGACGTGGGCAACCACTCCACCATCTAACATTATTCTATTTGTGAGAGGAACATAATTTGGCTCTGGCTCCTTCTTCATGTCTCTAGATTTTATTAAATTTATTAATTTATTGTTTTTGTTTGGTTCATGGCCTTTATACCTTATCATCATTGACCAATGAATGTCATTTTCCTTTTTATTTTTATTATTATTATTATTTTGATTGTTTTGTCCGTATCTTGTATTCTGCGCAGGACCATCTAATTTATCTTGGGGTTTTACACCCTCTTTATTTGACGGACATACCTTGGCTATGTGCCCTTTGCCATGGCACTTAAAACATACTACGTTGTTCGAATTTGGCAAATTATTTTGATTTTGATTATTATTATATTTTCTATTTTCGTAATTATTATTATTTTGAGGCGTTTCTGACTTTTGATTATTATTATATGTCATTTTCCCCTAATCTACATTTTGATTATAGTTCTGATTCCTATTTGTGTTATTAAATCTATTATAGTTTCCTCCATATTGGAATCTCTGATTTTTATTATTATTATTAAAATTACGAAATTTATTGTTAAAATGTCTAGACTTCTTCTCATCATATAATCTATCCAATCTTTCGATCAACATGGCAAGGAGTGTTTCGATCGTTTTTTGATCCTGGCTTAAGGTATTAAACTCCAGCCTTGTCATGTCGTAGTCCATGTTCAGTGATATTAGGAGTTGTTCTATCTCCTCCTGTTTGTTCAAATTTTTACCACAGTCCCTTATTTTTTGTGCTGATCTAGAGAACAAGTCTAAGTAGCTTCTCATGTTCCCATCGCTATTAAATTTTAACCTCTGAAAGGCCTGCTTCACGTTAATATACGTAACCTGCGTGCAGCTTTTGTACCTTTCATCTAAGACTTTTAAAATTTGGTTTATCGTTTTTAAATCTTTTACCCTTTCAATAAGTTTGTTGTTTAATCCCTGGTAGATTAAAGCCTTTCCTTTTTCTTGGTTGCGGAAGTATGCCATCCTATTAGCCGAACTAGTATTGCCAGATTCAGGGTTTAAAAAAATGTTTAGTTCCAGTCCCAAAAACAGCACTTTGGTCTCAACATCATGCATTATCGGGTACAATCCCTCTGCATAGAGAGTTGATACCATCGTGGTCCTCCAGGCATCATAATTTCTCCCATCAAATACCTTTTTTGTGTCGAATCTTGACATTTTATTGTTAATTTTTGGGTGTTTGGGAGTTTAGATCCTGCCTCAGAAACATGAGAACTTAATTCTAGGGGGTAACACGGTCTTAACTGCAAGATAATGCACAACACGGTCTCAACTGCTCGATTGGGAATGCAAGTTAAATATATTATATTATGATTTTCAATAATTAGTCAATATTCTAAATTAAATCTTACGAAATATATATTGCCGACGATGAGGTGATCTCTCCGCTGTTGTTTCTGCTTCTTGAGCTGTCAAATTACTGTGATTTTTTCGTTGAAAATGTTCGAAATTAAATTAATCAAAGTCCGAGGTCTTGTTTCAGAATACCGATGATTCTATCAAACACGTTAAAGTTCAAATTAATACCAATTGCAAAGTTGTTTAAGAAGTATGAAAAAGATGACTACTGAAAGAAAAACAATTTATCAATCTACATCAAATGAATCGATCTTTTATTGTATGTGAACAGGAAAAAATTTGTCAGTAATGTCAATGTTCAAAAAGTAGGTTTTCTATTGTTGGTTTCAATAAATCTCATCCAACAAAGATTTCCTTTTTCTTTCAATTCTCAACCAACAAGATAAAGTTTGAAGGATATCGATATCACCTTTCAAGTTTCAACTTTACTTAGGATTTGGTTGAGAATTTACCTGAAATATATTGAAATATAATATTATTTTACTGTAATTTAAATTTTTTCAGATTAATTTTGGGCAAAATCATACGAAATTGTGAGAAAAAACGGTGGAATTCTCAACGGATCACCATACACGAACTACGATGATGAAGAACTTAAAACGACGAATTAAAGAAACGATGACTAGAAGCACACATTACGACATATAAAAGAGAAGACTAGATACTTTGAATGTTTCACGAATTTTTATTAAACACTATGATGACATACATGTTAATGCATCGACGAGAGATGAGCGACAAGAAGGCATACAAAAAACATATAATCACAGCTGAGTTACAAAACACAAATATCACAGATAAAACAACAACAACAGAAACAGTGTTGCCACAGCATGTGATGTGCGAGAATAAGTGGCTATCGAATATTATAATTTGCCATTATTCTCACAGAAATATACATTAATTAACTTAAACTTTTTACTTACCTTTAATCTTCTTGTCCTGTTTTTGTGTTTTTTTTTGTGTTTTTCTACTGCTACCTTGCCCAATTGACACCAAACTCCGACGCTTTTCCTCTGCGACTTCTGAATTTTCGATCTTTTTCCACGGTTTCACTCTCTGGAACACAGCATAAACAATTGCCAACTGTTTTTGATTGTGTGCACCGGTTTACCAAACCATAAAATCCTCTCATATCTGATCTGTTTTCTCCCGACTTTGGACTTCGACGTTTTCACAGGCGCCCAAGATTTTACCGTTGTTTTCATTAATTTCACTTTTATTACACTTTTAATTTATTGATTTATTTTAATTGAACATTTAACTTTTTCAGGATAGTTACTTTAATCACTGAATCGAAATTTTTTTTGTTCACAAATTTTAACTTTTCCTACCACTTTGTGTGGAGGTATCACTCGGCACTAAGCCTTTCACTTTGCGTGAAACATGAACTTTCAAATATTAATAAATTACACAATTATCACATATCACATTTCAATTTACCGCACTTATTTCTTTTGCCTGCAGCTCTGCTATCATAGTGAGGTGAGGTCTAATCACTTTACACAGAAAAGATAAGTACGGACTTCCATCTTGAAAATGTTTATTAACGACGTTAGTACAACGACTGACGAATGGAGAACATTCTCCGTCGAGCAGTGGCGGGAAGATTATTATATTGGCGATCAGTGTCGCCACATGTAAAACAAATAAATGTAATAGTATGTTACATACAGTGTTAGTCAATGTGATGTTCCGTGTTCGTGAGGTAGTGAGGAAATCGTATCCCAACACAAAGTACAGAGACAGAGTGATTCAGATTCACAACTGTTCGTAAAAAATGGAACGGATTGATTCGATGTGACTCAAACGACGTGAAAATAGACATCCCCGAAAAGTTCTTTCCACCATAACCTTATATTGTGTGAGAAAGTAACGATCACTAATATGAAAGATTTCACATTAGCCGAATAAGAACAACAACCAGCGATAATTTTAAACGAACACCATTGAAGAAACACTAAATTTGTAGTCAACACAATAAGTAAAAGATTCAGTTTTTAAGATCTCATTTTATTTTATGTTCACATAACAACATTTGGAGATCAACTAACTAACAGTTGAAATACGAATATACAATCAGCTATAGCGGATGACGTCACAAACAGCGACCACGTTACGACTAAATATATCGACTATGAGCGAGGTCATGAGGAGCATATTCTCACATATTGCATATTATTTTTATAAACAAAAATACGTGCATATGATTGGTCAGAAAAAATTGTGGGAAAAAATTTGATAACATTTTCTAATCTACACTATTGAAAAAATAACGGTCGACTTTTTCAAATCGTGAAAGACTGAAAGAGTGAAACTTGCTGTTTTAAACTTGAAAAACTTTTACTGATCGCAAGTTTAAAGTTCAATGTCGAAAGTTTCACGCAATTATCGTTATCTGCAGTCGAGTTGCTGTCCATCATTTGTGAATAATGAAATTTTATTATTATATGAGATGAGAATTTGCTGAAAAAAAGGTATTTTTTTAATCTACATTCCAAATATGCAAGAAAGTACCAGCTTTAAAGTTACTTCAACTCCTTTGGAGCTGTCTCAAAGAGATGTATTCGAGAGTAATGACAGCGGTTATCATTCAAACGTATCATGTATCAACTCCAGTCGCAATAGCACGATACTTCTTAGTCAGACAAGATCTTTTTCACGTTCTCTGACACCAGATAATTTTCTTTGCGGTGATCCCATTTGGGAATCGAATGAACTGAAGGATAAAAAAAGGAAGCTCTCAAGTTACCATAATAACTCTGATAATTCCTTAACTGGTGCAGCATATGTCGACTTTTTCTTTCATCTGGGAGAAAAAGGTAGTTATTCTTTAATCGTGCAAAAAATATTAAGTTTTTTACAAGATGAAGATTTATACAATGCTGCTGAAGTTTCCAAAACTTGGAAAAATACCATCATGTCAATACCTGCTGAACGTAGAAGGTTAAAAAATTATTTAAAAGAAATTGAAATTTCAAAAGAAAACCGCGTCGTAAGTATTTTTATTATAGTTTCGTAAATGAAATGTAAGTAGTTTTGAACATTCATGATTTTTATTTTCTTTCAGGTAAATAGTACAGAATTTGAAATCTGTGAGGACAAAAATTTCGAGAGTCCTAGAAGTACACTGATGCAAATTCAGAATATACGAAGAGAATTTTCGTTGTCGAATTCGCCAGCAACGTCCGTTAGTCCACCAGTTATCCATAATAATTTTCGCTTTGAAGCGTACCAAAAAGTGAGTATTGAAATTTTTTATTTTTCTCCCAATTAGTTTTACTTAACTCATGACATAAAATGAATTTTAGGAAGGACTCAAAGTAAAAATTGGCAGGCGACTTTTCCCGTGTCCTAAGTGTAAATTACCATCTCATGCAGATCAAGCCATACCGAACACAGCGGAATGTACCAATTCTAGTTGTCATTATAGATTTTGTATTCTTTGCCATTGTGAAGAGCATAAAACAAAAATGTGTGATTTCATATCAACTCCCGTAATTCGAAAGCAAACCGGATCCGTGGGTTCAAGTAAAAGTAAAAAAAATTTAAAACGTTTGTTGTTATGAGAAATTTTAATGCTGTGATATTGTTTTTTCAATTACGTCTAGGATCTTTATTTTTTTTTTCCTTTTTTTTTACGGTTGATCTTAATTTTTATATCGTAACTTTATTTTTTTTTATACCAAGTCCGTTTACATTCTAAGTGTAAAATAAAAAGCGAAATATTTTTTCGTTATTGGACTCACTGGAGAAAAAAAAAAACCTATAAAGGGCATTTTTACTAGTACAAATGTACAAACTCGAAAACTCTGGGATTTTACTCAATTCTTGGAAGTTGAGCAAAGCTTTTTTTTTTTACTTTTTTATAGTAATTATTTTTTTTAATTTATTTATTTTTAATCAAATTTTCTGTATAATTGTGTGTAGGTGTGATTTTGTTTTTTTGTTCGTTGTCCCTTCTGATGATATTTTCATCATTAATTGTGAACTTGGTAATGAAGGGTTCAAATTTGCTCATTTCTTTCTATTTTTGTGCCATATATGTATAGTAGGACTATTATAAAATGGCCTTTAGTGTTAAGTTTTCTTCAATATTTGAATTTTGAATTTTTCCTCTCAAATTTGCTCATTCGTTTAATATAAGTAGTTCACTTAGTGATTGGAATTTAGAATTTATCATTCTGTCTGATATTTCTGAAGGTTGTAAAAATTCAATTTTTTTCTTCTAGCTCTCTGAAAAGTTGCGATAGACTTAATTCTGACGGACTAACGCAAATTTTGTTAATCTCAGAAAATTTTGAATGAAGTTATTGCTTCGATGATTTGAGTTTCAATTATTGGAGTTAATTCTCGATCTCATTGATATTTACCATTAATTGCTAAGATTATGTTTCGCTCTATTAGCCATTCGAACAATTTTGTGGCATTAATTCATTCAATACTACCTTCTTTTTTAGAATGTTTTCTGGCATAACTTCCTTCAGGGGAAAAAAATACAATTTGATCATGAGAATATTTTTATATACGTTTTATAAATACAAATCCATTCCATGTACCATAAACATGTAAATTAACATTCCTTTTTTTCCTGTCGATTCTTTTGTCAATATTTTTCTCTCTAGATATCGTTATACGCTGTATTATATATTTTTGTACTTTTAATATATACGAATACCTCCTTTCTCCACTCGTTTTATTTTCCCAACATGAACTTTAAATTTAGAAATCAAACAAAACTGGTAAAGGGTGGTATATTTTTTTCATTTTATTTATATTTTTCTTCAAAACAAAATTTAAAAAAATAAATAAATAAAATGTTTTCTAAAATTAATGGACACGTACTAGCAAAAGAACATTTCGGTCGTTGACCTGTAATAAAAATTGACAATAAATTAATGAAAGAAAATAAAAAAGAGCACAAATATTAATAAAAAATTACAGCCGTCTTACAAAACCATTAAAATGAAAAACAAAAACTATGTACATCTGAAAACATTATTTAAGCGTAATTTAACAAGTTCTTAGTTTGTGAAACACCGAATATTTTTAATAGTGCTTTACACGCACTGAAGATCGAATTTCATTTCTTGAGCCTTGACATTAACTCCCAACTGAATGTCAGCCGAAACCGAGAATATACTTTGGTATTTGATAGGTGAGAGCTGGTATAGCCATGATTACAGACATTCTGGAATTACAATAATCACATTTAAACCCCATTCATTTGTTAGATAAATTTAAATGTTGAATCGTTAAAATAATTGATAAATCAGAAAGCTTGGGGCGAAAATTTGACGATTAAAACAGTTTTTTTGTTTCTTTTGGTCAATGTTAGTGAACTGCGTAATTCAAACGGATAAGTTGAAAACCATATTTACATTATGTACATACTGATAGAAAAGAAGAAAGGTAAAACTAAAACTTACTAATATAAATCGCCGAGAAATCGATTGAGAAGTTTGAATGAAAAACTTTTCGCCCATTTGCGATTTTAATCATTTTCGTTTCAATTACTTCCATCACCACCAGTCACTTATATTCGCACTATTTACACAAGGAAGTTATAATATTACTTTACAGAATAATTCTGAAAAACTACAGAATTGATTTGAAGCGCGGTACAAATTTCAACTCCTCTTCCCAAAAAAAATTACTTGGCGCCAACTGAGTTGAGCTCTGAAGAAGGTAGGCAATATGACACACAAACGTTTAATAACCAATGAAGAAGAAATAAATGTCAAATGGCTAATGAGAAACGTTGCATTAATAAGCCTTAAACATTAGAGCTCAACTTATTTGGCACCGAGTATAGGAAGAGAAGCATTTCGCAGGTTATTAACCAGCACCGACGAGCAGCAGTCTTCTTCAAGTCAAAATTTACATTTAAATAATTAAGACACTCGAAATCTTAAACATCGTATTAGATTTATATTTCTCGAAATATTAAAATTAAAGGTAACAATAATTGAGATACATCATTCCATTTAGACTTTTCAACTCGAGGATTTCCAATTAAATAAAACGAAAATCGCCGAAAATAATAAATTAAAATACAAAATAATAAGATACCGAGCGATTGGAGGGTTTCATAAAACGATCCACATAAAAGACTTAAATTACACATTACACCATAGTTTAGTTGATTATAACAAGACATAACACATAATTTAACACATACGTTCAACTTCAAATGGAGTATTAGCACACAAAAATTGAAATGAACCTAACTCAAACAATAAACTCTACATTATGGGCACTTTCAAGAACTAGAATTGCTCACATTTTATTGAATACCTACAATTAATTTTAGTACAATAAATAAATAGGCAAATCTAAATGGTCATCATTTTTAGTACTATTAACTTGAACGTTGAAATGATCATTAAGTTAAAGCAAACAGGAAATGAAGCGGAACTCGACTGATATTCGTTTACCGCAGTGGTATCAGAAGACTGGGTAGATTCATTGGAGGAGAATTCGACATAATTTGTAAAACCATTGACGTATGATAGATACAATGTTGTGGTTTCAAAAGAATTATCCTCATCATTCGAACTGAATGAATTAAATAAGGTAGAATAATCAAATTCTTCGGTAACATTCGACGTGTCATTGCTGGTAGCATTACTGTAAAACAATCATTTCGCCTAACATGAAATATTTGTTCCCAATTTCAAATTACACCTTCACCATCTCCGCGTTCCACAAAATGGGACATAAGTCTATCAAACGCCAATGGATACACCAAAAAATGAAAAGTACAAACTATAGGCATATATCCTCAATAACATTGTGAGCCTAAAAAATGACTTTTTGAAGCATATAATGTATATATGGATGCTAACAATTAGCCTAAGAAATGACACATTTTGAAGCATAATAAGCATAATATAATAATGCAAAAAAAAATAATTTAGGTACTAATTATGACATAGTTTTGAAAAAAGAAAGTAACTTTATGCGCTGTGTTCTTTTACTACAAACCAACGTCAACACGTAGAAAAACATACATAAAAGTAAACCAAAAATGCTTGATATAAAACGGCGAAAAAGAGCCATTGAAAGCTGGAAATGAATAATAGAAAAAAGCGAACAGAAAAATGAAATAAAATGAACGATGAAACAGTAAATCCAAGAAGATGCTCCTCAATACAACCATCGCTCAAAAATTAAAATAAATGAATGAATGAATAAAAAATACATTTTCGGCCGATTTCCGGAAAAAATATAAAATCATGCAGGAACGAGTCACCTAAATTTTATGTTAGGCTATATTCGAACATTAATATCACAGATAAGGGATAAAATCATGAAATATACTGGAGAAGACTAAACTTTTATCATAACATGCATTTATTGAGTACATCATAACTTGTGTCACTTAATTCCGTCACCCAAGAAAATGATGAAGCCGAAATAACATACGAAAGTGCTAATCCGTTGTACAACCACGCTTTCCAACCGGTCGGATGGTTAGCATCAATTCTGCTTTCAATTTCCTGGCAAAACGTTTTGCGATCGTGCGATCGACCAGACCTTAAATCGCAAATCATTCGTTTCCTGCATTCAAGATCACACGAAGGTCTCACAGGGGAATTCTTCCAGTAATGTCTGCAGAGAAAAACACGAAAAAACGTTAGTAGAGGGAATATAAATGGTAAATTTTAATTTTTCTATTTAAGGAGGAAAAAACAAAAAAGTCAATTAATAAATTTGCAAACTTGTAATATTGATTGAATAGGTCGTCGTTTTCAGCAATCTTTGTAATAAATTTATCCCAATCTTGTGGCATTAAATTAGTCATCTGATACGAATCTCGTGCAGAATATAACTTGTACCATATAGGGTATCCGTACAAATTAGCTTCCTTTAGATTCATGACCCAAGTTTCATGATCTAGAACAGTCTAAAATGAAAAACACAAAATGTATTAAATAATTAATAGAGATTAATAAGAATATAAAAAACGCCACGAGGTATTTACGAGAATAATTCGACATTTAATTAAAAAATTTTTTAGAAGGCACTTCGGAATCATAATTTTAACTTACTCTAGTAGAGTGATCTCGATCACCATCAACATAATAAATTCGATAGCCAGGATTTAGATTCATAAATGGGGTAACTGAAGGACAAATATACGAAACACCGACGGCTCGGCCAAGGTCTTTCGGATCGTAAAATAATTCAAATTCATCGAAATGAGTGTGGCCAAAAAATTGAGCTGTAATTGTGGCTTCATACCTGAAAATGAATTAAAGCATAACCTATTCTAAAATTCTGTTATTCCTGAATAGAGGAGCATTTCTAAACTAGACTAATTGACTTATCAACTTTTGCCAAATTAAAGAACGCACTTTCTTCAATGTACAATATTACATGCCAAAAGCTCACTTTCCTAGTTTCTTAGGAAAATCAGATAACAAAATTTAATATATATACTTACCTTGTTAAAAAAAATGATCGACATGTTTTCATTTAGTGAATTGAGAGGAAATTATTGAAAAATAGCCTAATTAGTTTTTGCCGGCTCAAATAAGGCACTTTGCCCTGTACATATTGTGACATCTGGGAACGTCAATATTACAAGTGGGGCTAAATATATTAGGACCAAGAAAAATATAGGACAGTTGAAAAAAGAACAAAAATAGGTAAAAAGTCTCCCTAATAAAAATGAAGAACATCCCACATATAAGGAGGATAAATATATACGGTCATGGTACAATCCCACAGACTCCTTAATGAACAATATAGGTTATCCGCTGAAATATACCCTACAACAGGTTCATCGTGTGGCACTGGATTCGATTCCTACTCCACATTACATAGATCACGGCCAATAGGAAAAATAAAAGCTCTGGTGAATCGATAGCTCCGTTTATTACAAGTTGACTTCATATTTTACAATGTGGCATGAATTTAGAAGGAGGACAGCAACCCAATCCAAACTTGATGAATTAGTTATGAATGGAAAGAGACATCCATCAGAAGACGTACTTTGGAATTACGAACGAACCAAAATAGATAATATTCTCACAATGAATTCAATTATATTATTTTAGAAAAGAAAAAGAAAAAACTCATCATCTATCAATTTTTGAGAGAGAGAGAGTACGTTATTCACTTCATGGTCTTTGACGGACTAATTTGTCTTTCAGAAATCAAAAAGAAAGAGCGAATCGAGAATAAAAAGAACGAAGTACTTGGGAAAAACCTTATCTGAATTGGGTTGCTGTAGCTTAGTTTAATCGTTAATAAGGTGGAGTGAGGAACATACAAGACATAACTGTAGGTTAAACTCCGAATTATCTGAAGAGTACAAGTCACGATATGACCAAAAGAAACGGTTAAATATAATATATATCTGAGAAAAAAAAACGAGTAAGAAAATATAATTCAGGTTGAAAAAGAAATAACATGACAATTTTTATTCTATCTTTCTCAGTTTTGGACGCCTCAATATATATCAACGCAGCATATCCCAAAATACCAATTTTGTGACTCATCAGCTTTTGCAAAATAATCACAGAATTGATTTTTGCGATTGAAATCCTAACAACCGCGCAAAAATGAATAAATTTTCAAAAACAATAAATGAGGAAAAATTGAATGGCGAAAATATCCTTTCCACCTACACTTAGCCATAAAATTGACACGAGTCGCAGAAATTCAGCCATCCCCACAAAAAGTAATGTTCAAAACGCATAATATACAATAGACGATTACCTCGCAATAATGGAATAATAATTTCGACTCCACACTTTCAAACAATCCGGATGACCGGGCGGTATGTGTCCAATTACGTGGACTTTTTCTTCATTGAATTCGGCGCTTTGTAATTCATAAATGAACCACTGTAATTCTTTAGCCGGATCCGTGCTATTCATTAATAACCACCTACAACAGTACCAGAAGAAGGGAGGTGGTTTAATGCGTCACGCAGATGAAAAAAAAAAAAAAGTTAAAAACCCTCAAAACATTACCAGTTTTTGTTATTACAATAATTCATGTTTAACGAAATGATCCGAAAACCGGGCCGTACCAAAACGCTGTAAAAGGCGCCTTTTCGAATCGTTTTCGATGTTGAAGTAGGCAGCCAAAGTCTCCATTGCTTGTCCAGCTCATCGTACAGCCACATGATGCCGAAATCGCTGACCGAAACCAGTGGGAAACTATACACGAATACGATTGCAAATTAAACTGTATCGAAAATTCGACGATAAACTTACAGCTTTTATCGGTGAAAATAATGGGCGCACACTTTACCTATTCACAGGAGCTGACTCGTGGTTACCTATGGCCGAAAATACGGGAATTCCGGGAAAGTACGTTTTTATTTGATTAACTGTTAACTTGAGAATATTAAGATTCTCTTCTTGCGTTTGGTTCCAGATATCGTGAGGTGGTAAATCACCGGTCCAAAGAATATAATCAATATCCTGTAAGGCACACATTCTTGTTGTGAAACGACACTTACGTAAAGGGGAAAAGGTGAAAAGGAATATTTACCGTATGGGTGGATGAAATATGTTGGAACATGTGTTCGATGGTTCTCTTCGGCGTATCACATTTTCTATAATCTCCCCAACGTCCTGCGCCGTCGGCGGCGTTTTTCGCCGGCCCATTGGTCAAACGACAACACAACGGCTCGTTACACTCGGCGTTGGTTCCTTCCTCGTAATACGGATCGAAATGGGTGTCAGACAAGTGTAGAACCTTGAACGACGCGGAACCAAGCTGTACGAAGGAAATAAATAAAATGAAATTCATAAAAAATTATCGAATCCCAATACTGATAATAAATGATTTCAGAACCTCCGTTGACTGTTTTGGAAGAGCAATATTTGGTTTCGGAACCGGAGGGAATACGACGTCCCATTCGTGCGTCGGATTAAATATGTCGCCACAAGCGTCGCCGATGATAAAGCTACAAATTTCTTCGGGTCCAATGGTGATTCTTTTTAAAACGTAGACAACCTCGCCCTACGGTCGTGAATAAGTAACATTTAAATAGAAGCAGAATCGACTAAAAATTCTGGAAGGAAATAAGGCACTCAACTTACACCAAATAGTTGGGTGACGCCATCGCACACGCGAGGAGTTTGTATGTTTAAACTGACACAAAACCGAAAAGACATTTTGATAATATCGTCCGCAGATTTACCGGATCTTATCTCGTGCAGCAATAAACCAACGCCTGAAATCGAAAAAAAGAAGATTTCAAGACGGGCACTTTAACAGCAAATTTCTATAGCTGAAAACAACAGAGGTGAAAGTAAGGCGAGCAGGAGAATTGGGCCCCTTTAAAACCTGTAAACGACTTGGATGAATTTAACTTTATTGAAAATACAGTAAATTCAAAAACGAAGTCGTTTCACATAGGAAAGTGTACAAAGTATGAAAGCTAAAACAGAATTAAAGTGCATGAACTGGTGAACGTACGATGAATGAGAGCAAAAATGACTGTAACCTGTACGAGAGATGGACAATAGAGTGATAAGGAAGTGTAGAGCGTGAATAAACGATAAGCAAGAAAGAATAAGAAGATAACGTAAGAGAATCTTTTTATTTTACATATATATATTTACATTGATATTATTTACAATTATGATATGACTTGGAAACTCATAGAATCGGTAATTATGAAAAAAGTTGTTTTGAAAAACACACAAAGTACCAGGTACCTATTGTCTTCTATGGGGAATGAAAATACAATTTTTAAGATCCGTACGCTGAAAAGTGGTTTATATGCTTAGAAGTTTATTCGTACACAAATTAAGACAGAACACCGTGAAAATCAAGTTTCTAGAAAAGGTATGCACAACTATTTAGAACCCTTTCTCCCAACACCATTGCAATTGTAGATTCTCAGCGATATAGACGGGAGATTTAAAATCAACAGATTTATAAAAATAAATTCACAAAGTATAACGGAAATAAAGGTGTCGACGAAGTTACAAAGAACTTAATACTTTTTAACCTTTTTGTACCCTTTGTAAGAATAAAAAGGACTATAAACTATTCAAATCAACCAAAAGTCATTAAAATTTTTCAAGAAACTTTCCGCCAAAGTGATCTTCGGATCTTCGTCGTTAGCATCCACAGACTTTTGACACACACTTCCTCTTCCTTCAAATTCTAAAATAAATGGGTAATTAAATTAAAAATTAGAATACGTACCAGCTTTGCAAGCAGTACAAGAAACTTTGGACATGACACTGGTTTCCAGCTCGGATACAACTTGTTTCAAGTTGAGTAAACGTAACGTTTTGTCGACGATCCGGGGCAAATGTCGTCCACTGCCTAAATCATCCTTAAGTTCGTCGTCCAGTTCGTGAATCAGTCGTGAATAATTAACCTGCAATCAGGTAGGTATTCCGAAGGTTTTAATTGGTTTTTCACCGCTAAACACGACGTAAACACCACATAAAATCGGATATCCTTCAACCGCACCGACGCAACATACTTTGAGCAATTCGAATTGTTTTAGCGTCTGATTTTCTAATTCTTCGGCTGAAAGTACGCGAGGTAGTGAGTGATTTCGACTAATGGCGGTGAGTAAAGGTACATCATTGAGCGTTTCATTACTCCACAGGACTAAGTCTGCCCACGCAGGGTCATCATTTCGTGTCGAGGTATTCATTTCGATATTGCGCCATTTTAATGGATGTGCTGCGGACAATAAAACAAAAATAAAACTAACTGAAACAAGTCTGCGTTGTATAAACGACGAATTATTATAGATGAAAGTCTAAATTTGGCCTCCGATGAGCAGCCTCACTGCATCAGGATGAAAATTCGTTGAATGTTTTCTGCTTTGATAACCTTGAGAGCTGCGAGACTCTATACATGTAGTAAGGGTTAGGACAAATCCACTTCAGCTGCGTAAAAATTGAAACTATATATTTTATAATCCTTCTCTATTGATTGTATAATTATTTTATGAACTTCGCTGCAATGTTCTAGTCACTGATAGCATTTAAAATTATGACCACCTATCGATAGTAGTCAATAAATTTATTTAAGCAGGCTGAGTTTCAGTTAAGTACGACAGTCATGAGTTGCATGAACGTAACGAAGCAGTTTTCATTTCAAAACGTAACATACGGATTCAACATGGAAAAATTAAGGGCGAAATTAATTCTCTGAACATTCGATTTGCATAGTATAGCTAGAAAAATCTTAAAAACAGAATAGGAGTGGATATAAGGGTGTAAAATTAAAAGTATTCACAGAATAAAAATTCATTTACGAGAAACTAATTCTTGATTGAACAAGTTATAATATTCTTCACTGACGTAACTGAAAAGTTTGTGTTTTAGTTAAAGGGGAGAAGGGAAAGGAGAATCTAATTAAGAAAAAAAAACTGAGCGTTTAGAAATAAGGATAAAACCAAAGATGCTCCCTTCCCTTATATTATAACCCCCTTCAAGCCACTCACCATGCTCCTAAAATTTCAAGTCCATAATTACGACATCATTAACTCCTCTGGGTGTCACTGTCCTTGCCCCTAGCTAGCGGGTTATATAATTATTAACTGTTTTGTTCCACAATGAAAATTTCAAAAAGACGTAATTTTTGAACTAATAGATGGATGTGCAGTGCCAGATTAGCGTCTGCTGCCACTCTGTTCGAATTTTTTATTGTCGCCCACGACCAATAGCCCATATATTATAAATAATGTACAGTAAAATTCTGTTAATACACATTTTTCAAGAGACCAAGGTGAAAAATCGTATTATACAGAATAACGTAGTATGTGGGAAACGAAAATAAGCCTAAAATTTAATAAAAAGAATTGAAAACAACTTTTTTTTTAATATTTTAGGGAAAAAATGGGAGAAGAGATAAATTCTGATATAATTAATAATTACGTTTGTTCGATGTACACAAAAATACTGCACTTACAGAACATTTTAAAAATTGGACGCTGAATTTGAAAAAGTGTGTCCCAAATTATCTGAAAAACTTTGGCAGAACTCTTTCAAAAAACGTATTATATTGGAAAATATCTTACCCGGGAACTATTACATAAATTTGTTAAAGCAAATTAAGGGACCAGGATAAAAAATCATATTATGCGGGAAAATATTGACGGAGGTTTTACTGTCATTATTTTCTTTTACATTTTTTGAAAAGGAAAAAGCAAATAAATTTCCGAGCTAAAAAATTTGCCACCTCAAAAATTTTACCCCTTACTCGACCACACAATCTGCAAAGAGGGTAGAGATATGGCACAATGGATGTGGGTCATCTTCAAAAACCAAGATATACACCTGAAGTGCGTGCATACCAAATTTTGTCTCGATCCATAAAGAATTACGCTCACTCTGTGGGCCCCTTTACTTTTTGTTTATTTCCTTTTATTTCGTCGCAACTATAAAACTTGGAAAGAGCCGAAAATTGTAAAATACAAATTTTTTGGTGGGTAGAAGCGAATATCTGCGGGGACACGCTACAAAAATTGTTGAACAAAAATGAATAAAAAAAACTTTATTTGGAAAGAAATGGAAAGGGTATGGCTGGGTAAAATAGTGATCGGATTTTCTTCAAACTTAACCATAATGTACTCCCTGATGTCTATTTGGGGAAAAAAATTGTATTCATGTATAACAACGTCATCATAGAAAATCGATAAAAAACACACAAAAATAGTTTTTATCATATTACAAATCACACAGCTAACTTATATTGTGGTATTTAGTATACAAGGTCTATACATGACACTGTTCATTAGACATTTGACATATTTCAGATTGGTGCAGCCAAAAAGTAGTAATTAAAGTATGTACTCTTACACACCTGGTACTCTCACCAGTTTTTCCCTAAATCATGTAGACTACACACAACTTTAGCTCATTTTATGTTCCGAATTAATTTATAAATGATTATATTGAATTGCAGACATCGGCTAATTTAGTTAGTTCATCATAGGTGTGAAATTAATAAATTGTTTCATTTGCTTTGACTGTATTTATGGTAATGAACATTACCACGAGGTCCACACCTGTTTCAATCACAATGAATTGAATGACAAGTTAAAATATTGTGTTGGTTTGACTACTCAAAAATGTCAATAACTTACAGTATTAACACATGATCTCAAATGAGTTAGGCCCAATTGGCCTGACAATAGGAGCAGAACCAACTGTTCATAAATTATTGCTTGATATATCGTTTGATATGTTTCTGGCGGAGGTGAATTCGATTTTTACAGTATATTTTTAAATTCAACAATTTGTTTTGGTGGGTGTTTACGGGTGTAAGACGGTGTTACGCACACATATACCTATAGAAATTTCAATTCTGCTGCTTATACCATAATACAAACACATTTTTGCCACGTTTCATCGTTGTTTTCCTCAGAGACTGGACGTGTATGGAGTGTAATATGGGTAATTTTGTGTCAAATGATTCTCGGACACATGAAAGCAAACAATCTTTTTTTAATTTTTTCATGTGTTTTACCTATGAAAAAGGTAGAAAAAATGTGTTTTTCCAAATTTTTGATATGACACACAACTTTCAAAAATATGAAAAAATATTCTAAAAATTGGTATTTATTTTAAAAACATTTCAATGTTTTTCAGATATGTAGGTTAAGAGGTGGGAGTAAGATGCCATTTTGAAAATTTTAAAGTGCTATAGCTCTGCAATGAACAAATGGAGTGAACCCAAAAAAATATCATAAATACCCCACCACATGGTACATCACTCACTTCAATATCAAGAATTTCTATTCACTTGGGCCAAAATTATAAGTTTTTATTTAAAATTTGATGAAAATGGAGTACCTATATATCACCTTGGGGGGGAGTGTGGGTGCTCAAACTTAATATCCGCACTTCTTTCATCAGGGAGTACCTTATGGTCATGTTTAAAGAAAATCCGAATCTGGGACCAAAATCACTATCTTACCCGGCTGAACCTTTTATTTTGTAAAAAATAAAAAAAAATTGCATTTTGAAAACAATATATAAATAAAATTACAGAACTATAATTTTCACAAATTATTCAAATATTACATTGGTTGAATGGCTGTATTGATAATTCAAGGAAAAAAATTCATAAATAAATACTTCGAATGAAAAAAATAAGTACATTTTAATTAATGAAATTAATGAGTTTCATGAGATAAATTAATTAGCAGTCATTTTTACAAAATTTGTGAAATGATTTCCTTTAAAAGTGAACAAACTATGTCATTCATTGAAGATATCATTGGAGTTTACAGTAATCAAAAGTTAGGTAATAATGTTTCATCGTGTACAATGTTCATTTGTCTCCTGTTTACTTTTTTAATTAGATTATCTACACAGGGTATTTCCTGAGAAGCTATCTGAACTTCAATTGAGAAGTCCAATACCAAAAAGTTTGCTATGGTGGCAGAAATTAAAAGTTTTTCGAGGGTGATCATGTATGTTTGATAACTGTTTTTAAGTACAAAACAAACATTTTTGAAAGGATATATCTAATTTGAGAAGCGAAATTTTTTATGAGTAAAACAAGATTCCATTTTATTATTGTTACAAGCAAGTTATAAAATTGGCAGTTGTATAAATAACAATTCCAGAAGGAAGATATGGATACTTTGTCATGGGAAATGGCATGTAAAAAGATATAAACAATGTCCGTGAACACCCTTTCAGATGTGACAACACTTGATAAGCACTAGCGGTCCACCACCACTGGACATTCCAATAGATGATTGACTGCTTCAAAACATTTTTTTTTTTAAATTCGTTTAAAATCCTATTTTTCACTCATCTGAATTTTCTCACAGAGGGGAGAATGAAATCATAATAAACTGTTAAGAAATTTTACTGGTAAGGTGAGGGGTTTGATAGGTATTTTAGTGATGATCCAGGGGTGCAAGATAATCTTGATGGATCCCCTTGTAAGAGACAATGACAGGAGAGGAGATGATGATTTTGTAATTATGGAATTTAAATTTTAAGGGCATGGTGAGTGGATTGAGGGGCACCCTGATGAAAGGCAGGAAGCATATTGGGTTTTGTTTTTATTTCCTCCACTTTTTTCAAATTTTTTAAAATTAGATTCTCATTAGTACTCTCTTCTCTCTCCTTTACTTAAAACAAAAACTTTTCAGCTACCTCAATGAAAAGCAACTTGTTTACTCACAAATCAGTTTCTGGCCAATGAATCTTTAGTCGATCGATGCTTCTACTTTTAATTGCCTTTTTTTTTACTCACTCGTTTTTGTTTTTGTAAGGCACAGCAGAGAGCGCATGCGCACAACCACAATGACCTTGTATGTGTATGAGCCTAGCTCAGTACAAAAAATTAGACTACACACAGCGAGATACATAGCCCGGTTGAATCAAAAGTGTGTTCACCCTACTATATGTAAGGACTGGCCACACAATCTACCAGCGAATATATAAATACACCTGTCACCACAGTTTTTAAATTATTCTTCCCTCCTCTTTTCTCCCTACTTTCCAGGAAGTAGTTTTACACACATAAATCTTTAGTTTATGGGCGCCTTTACTTTTTAAAATTATTATATTATTAAAAGTGTTTAATTAATCTTTGTATTTGAAATATTTTATAAAGTCTCTCCAAAGTTATAATAAAGTGATTATTTTAATATATTACAGAGATATCGATACTCTTTCTGGTATTGGTATTTTGTGTATGGTGTAACATGTAAATGGGTCTAAAATTGTACTACCAGATCTCTTTTATGACGTTACAATAGGTTGTTTTTAAGTTCGCAACCACAATGAAAAATTAAATTTTATTAATTTTAGAGCTCAGCAATGAATGGGTTTTCTATGTAAATAGCATCGTAGACCATCGACAGGACTGCCAACCGCATTCATACATGAAAAAATTGGTTTTATTTTGAAAGAATAGAGGATATTTTGCATTTCGACACAAAATGGCGTCGTAATTTTACATGATGCCAAAATAAAATGGGACTCGAATGTGTTGTTCTTCTAGAAGGTATAACCTTCGGATAAAACCAGTGTCCGAAATTGATGTCCCGTTGAATGCCCTATAAGAAGTACCAACTCCGCAACTCGATTTTCGTCACCATGAACATCTCTATTTTGAAGTGATACTCTTCAGCTGGTCTTGTCTTTACTATCCATAAAAGTCCTTCACAAACTATTACCTACAGGCACTTAACGACAGCACTAACGCAGTAATAACATAGTTACCTCGATATTTTCCTCGAATAAATACGTGTTAACTTTTAGAAAATATCTGAGAATGCTATCACTTACCTGCCACCGAAAAGAAAGCTACAGCTGCAAATAGCAGTACAGGCACGACAGTGGCGCATGGTATCAGCTTATTGCGCATAATATACGAGACAATTTAACTGCAGAGGAGATCTCTGCAATTTTCACCAAATACCAGATGGCAGGATCCAGACTGAAATAAATAAAATTAATTAATCAGAACACAAAGCAGAAAGCTAATTTTTGCTTCAAGAAACATATTAATATAATCGAGATAAAAAAAAAAAAAAAAAAAAACTCAACTGAGGAAAGTTACTGAATGCAGAAACATGAAATCATATCTGGATAGTTATTGTTAAACATTCACACGGAAAAACACTGCGGAAGTTCAAAATTTGACTAAATTTTACAGACGTTTTCAGCAGAAAGCAACAATAAATCAAATAATTTGTGTAACATACAAAAATACGTACAATATTAAATTTAATTTCATAAGAAATAGTCATAACACCTTAACCTATTAGATTAGATAATTTCAATGAAAATCGAGCGCCATTTAAATACGATATAAGAAAAATTCACCCGATACAAGTTATTTTCTTGGCCATAAAAACGAAACTTGTTCAACAATACAGGTACCTATACGATCTTTTGAACATGTTCAATCGAAACCAACTAACGTTCGCCAGCAAACTCACCACGAATAAAATGATTCCCCAGTAATAATCACCGTCGTCAGTTTAAAACAAACCGGTCCACACAAATATAACTGCTTACTTAAAACTCTGTTTAGCACAGGCCAATTATTGTAGGTAGATCAAAAAAAAAAAAAAAAAACAAAACAAAAAAAAAACATAAAAACCAATGACCCAGACTGTTGCAGACAATATTAAACGTCTTTCAGCTGGGAATTTTTCATACAATGCGAAAGTTCTTTGTTTTACACCATAAGATGCCCAATTCGGTCATTTTCAGGAAGATCGCTATGCCCACTCCATTAAACCTTTGAAATGCATAGGAAGTATGCTCTTTTACACAAATTTTTGGTCCTAGTTATTTTATTTGAAGAAATAACTAGGGCCTTCGAGGACTCAAACTTCTTGTTTTTTGACTCATTTTATTTCTTAAATCCTCCAATAAAATTTAATTTATGTGGAGTAAGTAACTACCTCTTTTTTTTCTTTTTTTTTTACAATTATAACCAAAATTTTTCCAATGAATAGGGTTGTGTTTATGGAAGAGGGGAGTGTAACCTCAAAGAACGCCATGTACAACGTAACTTATTGTGACTGTAGTATATTCATATGCTCGTTACCTAGTCATATCCACAATATCTAAAGTTATATAGATGATTAAACAAGTTGACGCACCTTGATAAGAAATTTTCACAGAAATCATTTGGAAAATTTTATCTCCAGGGTCATTTGCAATTCAATTTCTTTCACTTTGAATCACAAATGAAACTTGCACTTACTTAGTGCTGATTGTATGAAATAGTTGAATGGTCAATGAGTAGGGTTTAAATTTATTTTACCATGCATTTTATCATTTAAACCTGGTTTATCTCACAGTTAAAAGTTGGTACAATAGAGTCTTAGAAAGATAATTTGTCCTAACTACAAATTAATGACAATTTTATTACACTGGCTTTATGGGAGTACATCAACTTGTCTAAATAGTCTGTATACCTTTATCCAGAAAATATCTACATTATATATAACTTAGATACTTAACTTTCCTGTTTTCAGCCACCTTTGCTTCCTTTACCACACCACACCAAAGTAAATAAAACAAGTTGACACTTTACACATAAGTGTACCCAGTTATTATGCGCTTTTATTCTCCTCACTAATGCAATTTTAAAATATACCAGTACCGCAGTCAACCTTCCCAAAGAAAATAATATTTAATTCGCATGAAGCTAAAGCAAAAGAAAATAAATAAAAACTTATCTTTTAAAAACTCAATTTTAAAGTAAACTTATATCACTCTTATACGCACACTCAATCTAATGTTTGAAAACAAAATACCCCATTAAAAATTACAATATTATTTTTTTTCCTGTAACAATAATTTTTGGTATCCTGTTTTCAATCTTCAAGACTGATAGAACATACACACCAAATATGATATCAGAACACACATTAATAAACATACAGCCCATATTTGAAACTAAGAAATGCATTGTACACAATTTTTTTGCCAGCAAGCCAGGGGATTGACGCAACATCTCAACACTCCATTACGATGAAACCTCAACATGGAGAAAGCATCAAATTAGGTATCTAGGCAAACTACCACTAAGAAAAAATTCCTCTTACAAGTTTCTCTCTATTTTTAAAACTAACCGAGTTATGAGATTATAAATTGGAAAAAGATCTAGGCTATCTGTTACGCACCCATGTATGGAAAATTAGCTAATTGTAGATATTTAGGTGTGTACAATTTTTTTTTTTGTTATAATGCTTAATTGTACTATTTGTACCTAAGTCCTCAACATCTTTTATTAAATTTTTTTCAAGTATTTCTAATTTTGAATTCCAAATTTTCAAACTCGCAATTCCGATAACTCCGTCAGTTCTAAAAATAAGGCATAAGCTATAAAGATAAACTTTTTTCTTAATCAAGTCAGAATATACTTTGATCCGAAGTTTCAAAGTTCTTCCCTCCAATTTTTTTTAAATGTTTTTATTACTACATTACAAATTTTCAAATTTACTAAACCTGTGCTAGAGAAAATTGTAAAAGAAGTTTTTTCTTAGTGGTACCTGATTATATCCAAATTTCAAGTCTGGTAGACATCTCATCAAAGACCATGTAGTATATAGGGTAGATATCTGTGCTTTATCCACATCTCCTAACGAATTCGATAACGATATTTGGTGTCATTCTACACAATAAAAAATAAGACTAAGCGAGTGGGATGGAGAGAACGAAATACAAGCTTTTAATAAATTGTATGTAAATAATGATATCGTGCGCCGCGTAATTGTCCCCTTGAATTCGATAATACTCAAAACTTTACTTATTTACAAGAAGAAAAGAAAAACAAGAAAAACAGAAAAGAACGATTAGCCATACAAACTAATTCAAACAATTTTACTTGAAGGATGTAATAAATGAAAGGTTTAAAAGCATGAATTTTAAAAAGGTGGTAATAGGGGTTGGTCACGAAAGTTTGATTTTGTTATCGTAATTGTGTTTTTTTTTTTACTTTTATTTACTTTTTTTTACTTTTTTTTACTTTTTTTTACTTTTTTTTACTTTTTTTTAATTTTTTTACCTTTTTTTACTTTTTTTTACTTTTTTTTACTTTTTTTTACTTTTTTTCTTTTTTTTTCTTATTTTATTTTAAATTCTTCATTCAGCTCATTGAATACCGGGAGTATAATGAAAAATACATGAATTTTTCCTTTTTTTCTTCTAAGGAAAAACTTTCTACTACAAAACAACGATCGCGTGTTGAAAAAAGGAAATAAGAAAACAATAAAACCATCGATGAAAGGATAGTCATGCTTTTTATCTCATTGTACTTTCACCATCCATCATCAGTTCCATACTAAAATTTTAATTCATTGGTACCACGTAGTTTCAATATTCATAATGCATACCATCAATGTCGATGAAAGGACATTTTATGAATGGACACTGATAACCTTGAAAGGTGACTTGAACGATGATAAAATTTTGATAGACATAATTTCGTTTTCAACATAAAAAACACAATACCGCAAAATAACGTAAGTCCAACATATCAGTTTTTTAAATCAAACAAGTCACTTTTTATAACTTCCTCATGTTAAGGGATTTTCAACCGTATATTTCTCTGATTAAATACAGGCAAAACTGTACATGGAACAAAGCTCTACATACACAACCATGTAAAAAATTAAAAAAGTAAAAAAAGTAAACTTCAATGGTCTTGCGATAACACGGTTGGTACATAAATTTGGGTATATAATTCTAAAAAGAAATAAGAAAAAAGAAAAAAAAACTTGAAACTAAAATCTGACCTTGATGCCCAACAGTGTAAATTAAATACTTTTTTTTTTGCTTGCTACTTTCCTGATGAAATTTTACTTTCATACAAAACATGAAGCTGGGTAAGTAAAGACACGTGCCTCTTTCATTAATGAGACTTCAACATGAAATCCATTAAATGTTAGTGAAATTCACATACATGATAGAGAATTTGACTCTCAAATTAAATAATAAATATATCAAATTATATGCCTAGAGGTGAATCAAGGATAAAACTCCCGTAGGGAATAAGGGCTCAAGGTGCTGTTAATTTTTTCTCAAATTGAAATCAACAGAATTATTTTTCTGTATTTCATAACAATACATTATTTTAGAATTTTGTCTAAGGAGCTTCACCAGATTTTAATGGGGACTTTGGCCTCCTTGCTTCCCCTTAGCATCACCTCTGCGTATGCCCCTGTAAGTCCTAAAGTGTATTTTTAAATTTTAGGTAAATATTTCATAAACACGAAAAGAATAAATACGAGTGGTCACAGAAAAATTTCTCCTCGATACTCCCTACCGTTACTGGATAGATAACTGATGTAGTAGAACTTATTTATTCCAGCAAAACAAAAGTTCAGTCTTATTATGGGCGGGTATATGTTGTTAATTATTTTCAAGTTTTTCCTAAAATTTCAATGTGTTAATACCGAACGATATATTATAGTCCAGTCAAATTAGATGCAGTTATTTACTCAGTGAAATCAAGGAAAAGATTTTGTTTTGGAATCCGTCAAGTGCTCTTTTGAATGTATTGAAAATCCCCCAAAATCTGACCTTAGCATCACCCACAAAAATTCATTTTTTGGGTCCCCAAACAGTATTTTAGTGATTCAGCTCTTTCCTAATAACGATACCACAGAATTAATCGAAAAAATAATATAGTATATACAATAGGGTACCGGACATGACTCTCAGAATTACTTGAAATTAATGGGAGAGATAGTCTAAAGCCTGTGAATGAAGGTTCTGAAATTTTTTTTGAAAAATATTAAATAGAAAGGAAGATATAAGATTTCAAAGTTGCGCTGCACCAAAAACAGTACCTCGATGAGCACCCTGTTGTTGTGATGTCACAGAATTGACATCTTTGTATTTTGCATTATCAGAGGTTGCTGGTTTCAATACATCTCATTAATACTTCATTTTTAAGTAGGTTTTTGGTGAAAATTTACTGAACAAAATTGACTTTAAAAAATGACTTTGACGCAAGGGTGGGCGCACATTTCATATCAGGACCCAAGAAAACTTTTGGCACAGAAAGCTCAAAGTCTAAATTATCACCTAAGTAAATAAGATTCAATAAGTTTGGATTTCTATCTGTATTTATTTTTTGTACTTCCCACTGAGGTAGAAGGTTGAAAATTGGTATGAGTGTGCTTGAGTATCACATCTAATTTTTTTTTTTGAAATCCCAAAAATAAGAAAGGGGCAGCAGATATGGGCCAAAAATTCATATTCATGGAACTTTCAACATATATACACTGTAATTATCCAACTCAACACAAAGGTGGTAAAATATTGTTTGTTTATGCTTTAAAAAAATATTTTTTGAAGTACTGAGTTCAAACTGGACCTTAAGTTTTTTAATTTGATCAATATTTTGACTCAAAGGGACTCAAAAAAGGGCCCAATTTTGTTTTTTTACATTTTAGTATGTAATACATCATTTGTAATGTTTCTTGAGATACTGAGTTCAAATTTGTCAATAATTTTTCAATTTGATCAATTTTTTGACCCCAAGGGATCATAAAAGTGCCCAATTTTGTTTTTTTACATATTATTATGTAATACATCATTTGTAATGTTTCTTGAGGCAACAAGTTCAAATTTGACATTATTTTATTCATTTGATTTATTTTTGATGGCCAAGGGGAAATTTTGACTTTTCATATTTTGTAGTGTAATACATCATTCGTAATAGTTTTTTAGCTGCTGATTTTGAATTTGACGTAATTTCTTAATTTTACCCCTTATGTGATCCCACAGAAGCTCTGAAAGGGGCTAATTTTGAATTTCTCTATTATATTGTGTTATACATTATTGGTAATTTTTTTAGACTTGAAGTTTTATTTTGACATGTATTTCTTCATTCAACTCCTTTTAATGTGATCCAAAGTGGTTCAGATATAAGAAGCTAATTTTGCCTTGTCACATTTTATTGTGTGATATATTGTTTATAATGTTTTACAAGTTTCTGAGTACAAATACAAAAATCTTATTTTTCTTACAAGTAAGCTGGGCAAGTGGTTTTACTGAATTTTGTTGTTTTTTGTTGGTCTCAAAAAACATGGGCATCCAATACCTAATAAATTACTCAATAATAAGTGAAGATATAATTGCAATCCTTTTTTGGGGCCACAGGAAGAAAAAAAGTAGTTCAATCTAAAAATGGATTGTAAATATAATCTCAGTGTCTCAAAAAACATTATTTATTTTGTATCACTCAATAATATCTAAGAATTTTATTTGAACACCCTGCTTAGGGTCACAGGGGGCTCAATAATGGATTTGATCAAAAAATGGATTGCAAATCTAAACTCAGCACCTCAAAAAACATTATTAATGATATATCACTCAATAATATCAAAGAATACTATCTTAACCCCCTGTTTGGGGTCACAGGGGGCCAAGGAGGAGTTCAATCTAAAAATGGATTATAAATGTAAACTCAGAGCCTCAAAAAACAATATTATCGATGTATCATTCAATAATATCGAAGAATATTATCTTAATTCCATTTCTTGGGCTACAGGGGGCTAAATGAAGGCTTAAATCTAAAAATAGGTTGCAAATATGAACTCAGCCCTCAAAGTAAATAACTCCTCAGGCACCACCAAAAATTTTTTCCAAGGCTGTGCTCTAATATGAAAACAAATAAGGAATAATTGGTTCTTGATTTTCTTAGTTTTTATTGTTTTTCAATGTTTTGAATTTGTCTATAAATAAAGGAGTGGGGGATGCAAGTGCACATCCTTTTATCCCCTCCCTCACAGTCACCATGAACTTTCTAAATTGATGAGCTTAACTAAACCAATGTACAAACAGGAGAGTGAGGAATGAATGAATGAGAAACCTGTGAAAGAGGTGAAAAGTTTGCTGATGTGTCAATTCTATGACATCACACCCACTGCTCAAAAAATATCACAACGTTTTTTGACAACTAAAATTTACCATTCATTTTTTCCCATTCTATCCAACCAATTTTAATGTGGTTTTCACTGATATTTTTTATTTTTTTTAAAGAATTTGAAAATATGTATACTGAAAATCATGTCCAGTACCCCATTACTAACAACAAACTTGTCTTAAGATCGTCTTTTCCAGTGACATTCAGACTACAAAACATGAATGAAACTTTTTATTTTCATTCACAACTTGACCCCCAAAAGAGCTATGAATCTCCGAGTTATTTAAAACCTTCCTTGGAATAAAACAAACATGCCCAGAAGGTTGTTTTATTGAGTGGTTCTGAAGTTATGGTGTTGCAAATAAACATATATACATACATACATACACACAAAAATTAAAATTTTTTCACTTATATGTATTACATACATGGTGGGTCTACTAGACTAACCAGATATACTGGTGTTGTATGTATAGGACAGACTAGGCCTCATCCAGCACAGTTCCCTTCATTAGTAGTATGTGCAAACTTTCGTGTAATTTTCTGAGCTTTTTATGGCATTTAAAAAAAAATGTTGAGACACCTTCAACACATTTTTCAGTCACGAGAAACCATTTTCGGGTTATACGATTCACAAAAAATTAACCGAATATAATTGAACAATATTTAAACAGTAATGAATATCTCCTTCCATCCATCAAATAAATTTTCTGTTTATAAAACATTTTTGTTTTTTTCGCTTATACCTCACACACTTGACTTAAAACGAATAAAAAATGATCAATAAACATGAGTCAACTTCTCACCGGTTACGGAACTCAGCACAACTTTACGAAATTTACATTAAAATTTACATTTGTTTATTTAGACCCATAGTACCCACCACGAAAAACAAAAAAGGCTCTCTTCGCTTCTACCCTTTTCACAAGAACTTTAAAACCAATTTGAAGAATCAGGCCAATATTTTGAATAGGAACCCCTTAGCCCTTTGCAGTACAAGTTAAAGCAACACTGAACAGGATCTTTTTTGTTCCTCGAGGCAAAAACTATTGGTCTACGTAGTACAATAGCAATTTCAAATTTCTTAATGTCGTGCTTTTAGTATACCTTAGTTCCTCCAAATCGTTGAGTTTATTTAACATTTTTTATCTGTACGAAGGTGCACTATCTGGTGTTAAAGATCGACAAGTATTT
This sequence comes from Ericerus pela, assembly GCA_011428145.1. Taxonomy (NCBI): domain Eukaryota; kingdom Metazoa; phylum Arthropoda; class Insecta; order Hemiptera; family Coccidae; genus Ericerus; species Ericerus pela. The sequence continues at coordinate 214,417 of WOFM01000342.1, forward strand.
CAGGAAACATTATAAATTGGAATGGTAAATCAAATTATTAACAGAAAATCACTATCTCCTTGAAATTATTCTCAATTCTCATATTTTAAGAGAGATATTTGAAATTCAACGCATCCAATTTCTTTTCCATTCACTGGTTTTCATTCTAAAAACAAGGTAAAATGGAAAATTATCGAAAAAATAGCCTCGAAACCTACAAAGTACCGATTTTTTCCCCCTTAATCTTGTCTATGAGCTTCCATATTCCTTTTGCGCGTGAACTTGTACCGAAACAAAGAAATAAACAAATTTTCCATCAAAGCAAATTATTTCAAATCGCAAAAGAAACAGTTGAAAATTATCTCAAATTTTCCTTTCACTTTTGCTAATGAGGATGATAATTGCAGAGGACAATACTTTCGTTCGCTGTAATCGACGGCACATTCGAAATTTCGTTGATTTCTTTTGTTTTAGAAAATAAATTTTTCATAAAAATTATAAAACTGGGTGAAACTGATTGTTGAGAAAATAATGATGCGACGAAGAAACAAATCTAGAACAACAAAAATGGCCCAATCAATTAGGCAGCTGGCGTCGTTGAGAATGAAAATGCTCACAGCCGTAATTTGCATTCGACGAGTGTGGTGATGATTATCGAAAATTAAAAAATTTTCGGCGAAACAAATCATCAGCGCGCGTACATTATTTCAATCATGAATCACGAAATAAATGGCGGCGAGGCGAAGGTGCGGCGAAGAATTGATGAACGTTCAGGAATGTATAAAAATGTATGTCCTACAAAAACAGCGTTTCAACACGGCCAAAAGGTATAGTTAGATGTACTTGGACGGTGTGTGGCTTCAATTTAATTATCAGTCTTCACAAGTGGCGTGAATGAAGCAATAAGCATAACATGTAATTTAAATATTCAGGCAATTTATGTACGGTCAACGTTGTTTTTGTACCTCGATAGAAATAATCCCGACGAAGAATTTGCAACAATAAAATATACGCAAGTTCATAAAAATTTGTTTTTTCCCACACATCCACTGCAGTCCACGTCAAAAATAAAACTGCCAAACCCAGAAAATGATGATACCTTAGTGACTAGAAGATTTTCAAATTTTAAAAACACTTTCTCTTGATATTTTTTTTTGAAAAATTCAATTCTTTATAAAAATTAATAACAAGTGTCCTTAAGGATGCCTATAAGGCACAATGCGCCTCATCGTAACTCAATTAGGAGGCAAGTTAGGAACAAAAAACCAACAAGGCCACCGCGTGGATACGATTTTGCATGAGATTAATGCACATCTGGTGAAAATTTTGATACCTGACTCGAGTCTCTGACAGAATTAGGGACTGAGATATTCCTCTTTTTCCACAATTTTGTTTTTACTCATTTTTTCATTTAGAAATGAGATCGGGTATAGATTCGTATATTCATTGGTGACTCATTCTGCCTAAAACATACCATTTTTTCACCTCCTTAATACGTTTTCAGTATAATAATGTATATATGAGCAGGATTATACACACAATGCACTCTTATTTGCGTACTTAAATTATGTGTTTCCAGTATAATAATATGCATAAATTGAATTGTACGTATAAACATACTCATTCCTACGTACTCAAATTAGACATATCCAGTATAATAAATACATATATGTTGGATTATACGCACAATGTACTCATTCCTGTATACTCAAATTAGGCATTTTTAGTATGATAATGTACATATATATCTTGATGTGTGTTGTAGGAACACAAAAACATGCAGATTTAAATGTGTAACATGTATAATACGATGAGTAGGAGTGAATTTATTTGTGTAATGTATTCATCCAAATACTATTTTTCATTAAAATAAAACCAAAATGCATAATATCATATGCTGATGTAGTCCAAAAACATACATTTACAAGTGATACTATATTTTGAGTATATGTGACACATAATTTTTGCAAATAGAGAAGGAAAGCCAAAAAACCGGCTACAATAAATTAATTCGCCTGTGTTGTCTTAATTTCTTTCATATAACAAAAAACTTTTTCCATCCTATCCCAATATTCTTCCAGAGGTCTCTTTTGTGTTTCTAAAAATTATCAAGTATTATCATTTAATCAGTATACAATTGCATTTTATTGGCCAGTGAATGCAAAAAATGATATCCTCATACGTATTGTTAGTGATCAGTACTGATCAATTTGCAATCATTTTCATTTTATAGGTTCAAATATCCACTACCACCCAGTTACAGCAATTTGTTTGTTCTAACCAGCTATTGGCTACAATGAACTCTGGCTACAACAGACAAATTTACTAGTCCCATAGAATTCGTTGTAGCCAATTTCTACCGTATATGATAAATACTACATTCAGAGAAGAAATTTACACTACAAACTGCAGAGCATCGATCATGTAAAAATATCGATGAATATCTTAGGTAGATCTAGTTCGTTAAACTAATCTGGAGATCTAGGTAACTTACGGCCAGTTTTTCAATCACCAGTTATAAGAAATTCAACTGTCAGATAGCATTAAAATCTTACTCAACTCCTAGCGCGATCTGCCATTCACTGATGTCGGAAAAACCAGTACTTAATCCACCATATCATGGATAAACAAATTAAGAAAATACATTTTTTTTAGTAAAAACAACTCGATACCCTTGTCAAGTGAGGGTTCTGAAGTTATGGTGTTGCAAATAAACATACATACATACATACACACAAAAATTAAAATTTTTTCACTTATATGTATTACATACATGGTGGGTCTACTAGACTAACCAGATATACTGGTGTTGTATGTATAGGACAAACTAGGCCTCATCCAGCACAGTTCCCTTCATTAGTAGTATGTGCAAACTTTCGTGTTATTTTCTGAGCTTTTTATGGCATTTAAAAAAAAATGTTGAACCACCTTTGAGTTGACAATTTTACATACTATATTATTTGTTTGAACAATTATTAGACCAAGCCAACAATACCTTAATTCGAAAAAAATGTCATATCTTTTCATAGACTGATGTTTCCTTTGCTTGTTTCTAATCCATAAGCTGGAAGGTTTTGATCACTTACAAAACAAAGATGGTATTTTGGAGGAAGTACTTTATGATTTTTACGATTTTCTGTTGCTGGCACTTGGCAGTTTACTCAGGTCTGCTCCTGAGTTTATTAAATACCATAGCTTATGTGACCTGTCAAGTGATTCAGATAAAATTTATATTAATTAGGCCCATTCTATAGTCGTAGACGTGAATATTACTATAACACAGAAAAATATACACTTTCGAGTTCCAACTCAAGATCAGCTTTACCTACTCAAAAATCATGAGAAATTGATTGGGTCCACTTTAGTTCTGAGTCTCTCACTAGCAAAGCGTTAATAATTGAATCGTAGAAAAGTAATATTGCATCGGTACCTACTTTCCCAGAAAAGTTAGCTCAAACTGAACGGTAAATAATAGATATTTTTGCGTTTTTTCTCGGAAAATATGGAATAGACACATACCTCCTCCTTCTCGGTGAAAAAAAAACACACAATAAAGAGCTCTTACGAACTAAGTGACAATGAAAATTGCGTCATTAAAGATTAGGTAGGTAATAGGTATTAAAAATGAATCGTCGCATCGGCGATCAAGAAATTCTGAGGAAGTAAATCACGGTCGTTCTTTTACAAACAACACAAGAAGTATATATTCTCATAAAGCTTCGGAAAATTGCTAAAACGTGATCGTAAAGAGTGCATAAAATGCTCGTTCAATCAACCCTTATTTGAATGACATTTCATATCTGAAGAATACAAAATTAAAGGAAATTAAAGGAACATTAAAGCATCAACAAGTTAAAATCGACTCACATAAAGACTGCATACGGGAAGGTCAAAACTCAAAATCACGAGTTTTACCCAAATTTATAAAGCAGTTATAATTTACAAAAAACAAGCCACAAAAATGAAAACGAACTGAAACGTGGGATGATATTGAAATATTCCAATATAAGAAGAATGAAGGCAAAGTACCACAAAATATGGGCAAATAAAAATATTGAAGGGAAAAAAAAAGAGAACTGTAGTGGACGATGTTTATTATTTCATTGGTATCCTTTTGGATGGTACCAATAGGAACGAAACAAAAAAATTAAAAAAAAAAAAAACTGTTCAAAAACAAATACAATAATTTTTCAAGACTTTCACTTTATATTTTGAAACAGTAAATTAAATGAGGGGGAAAAAATGATACCCTTGACTCGACTGAGTATATTATAGTTTCAGACAAAATAAATTAACGTAAATACATACTACTGGATGATAACGTGAAAGTATGATTATTTGTCAACATCGTACACACGCATTGTCTAAAATCACCTACTGTCACGGTGCGTCTTCGCTTGGATTATAATTATGTCCGTATAAACATAGCTTCCATAAGATTCTTATGGCAGATGCGGGTACAAGCACTGGGTAAATGAAATAAGCGTAACGTACCTTCATGTACACAAGTAAACGTCCTTCAAAAGGACAACGAGCCATATTTTTGATGACAAATCGGACGAAATAATAATTATAAAAGAAAGAAAGAAAACTGCGAATAATTTACTGAGAATATTACTATTTTCGGTGTTTCATTAGAAAATGTTTTCGAACCTCCAGAACGTAAAGGTACTTCACATCTCCAGCAATGAGACAAACAATCATTCACGATCAACAACCTATAAACGTCCATTTTCTGTAATCTCTCCGAATCGATGGAAAGCAATAATTTCAAATTTAAAAAAAAAAACAAAAACCTGCAATATCTTTTAGAAAAGATCAAGAAATAAGAAGTTGGCACTAAATTTTGTGTAAAATTTTCAAAATGGTTTACTTCTCACATTTTCTTATTCTAAGAAGAAACCAAAAATATTATACAGCATTTGCATTGCAGTATATGTTTTACGAAACTTTGGCGTAGGTTACACCATAAAGTACCTAGTTCAATGTAAGGTAAAAAAAAAAAAAAAAAAAAAAAAAAAAAACAGCAATTATGATAAAAAGAATTAATTTTGGATTTGAACAAAAATTGAAATTGGGTTTTGAAATTAATGAATTTTAGGCGGAAACGTTTGTAGCTCAGCCATCAGTGAAGCACGACATTCGTATTATTCGCGCTGATACATTCAGTGGAACAAGAATCAGAATAAACACGCATCGGATACGAATTACGGGCAATACTGGAAGATGTAAACAAATTTTGGCAAAATTTAGCCTTTATAGAGAACTAGAGATGACAGAAAGTAGGTAGGTACTTAACAGTCACGTCGATTAGTTGTTCACAGTTTGTAACTAGAATAGGTGTTCTATAAAAGTTACAGGAGCTAGAAGGGCAACAAACAGCGGAAGTACTAACATCCAAAACATGACAAGACTGGCAACTGATGCTGACAACAAAATAGCTAAGATGAACTAAATTAAACAGGAAACTAAATTGGCATAAAAACGTGGGAAGATTATTCAGTTAATTATAATTGATGAAATTGATTTATAATTAATTTAATAAATTATACAATGAGTAAATTTAATTTAAAAAATTATACGAATTAAACAAATTTAGTTTTTCATCTGTTTATTAAAAACACATTATTAACATTAGAAGATAATTTAAAAATTTATTTTCCCCAACGATTTTATTATTAAATAGCTGCGATAATTTGATTGTATGCACTAAGGTAAAGGCTACCAAAAAACGCTCAATATGTACATATATGACAAAAGAAGGATCACTAGTCTACATCTGAACGCATAAAAAGGTCAACAATTGTTGTAAAACCGGATCTATGACTTCGAGTGATACAAACGTGAAGGACGAGGACACTGCACCGGTCTACTGTCGAAGGAGAAAATTGAAACTCGAAAATTATCACCATTAATAATAAAAATATATATATGTAAGCTCTTTAGAAAATAATGAAGTATCATGTAGACACATCTTTCATCTTTCCATACTTAAAATCCATCAATAGATGAATATAATACAAATCTAATATATATATGAGAGATCTCTGCAACTCACTATATCAGCGAGTGCGAAACACAGACAGAAACTGTGGTTATTTTAAGAATGTGAATAAATATTCTTACATATATATATATAATCTCTCTTCACATTGTGATTATATAGAGGATCTAAACGATGAATTCGAATCCAAATTTGAAATAAGAAACCGGATCGGATGCAGATGCTCGATCGAAATTGCAAGGATTATTGAACTTGAGAAGGAACATTTTTAAAAGCAGACTATCAATCATGCAGACAGAAAGAAAACAAAAAATAAATTAAATAAAAATGAATTTTTAATGATATCTACACTTTTTTTAAGGGTAAAACATTATGTTAATTCTTAAACCTAACGCACTCACACAGATAGCCGTGTAATAGGACAGTATGCTCATATGCCATTTTGTAAATAAAAAAACTTGTAACAGATACCTACACTTAAATAGAAAAATGGGAAGAATTTGGTGGTTTTTAATTCAGTTTTTTGGAAATAGTTGATTTTATTTTAATTACTGACAATTTTTCAATTGAAGGGAACAGAAAGGCTCAACATAAAAAAATGATTAAATATAATTTTTGATGGTTTCAAAATGAATTGACCTGCAAGCCTTTGTTTTTTTTTTTCATCAGATTCGTATTGTTGTGTGGCACCAGGCAGGTAATTACCTTAACCTTTTTTCACGAAAATTTTGAAATTTTTCAGAAAAAAAACCAGACATTTTTCTGACTTTCCAATAATATCATGTTTTTTTCTAAATATTTTTTTAGTTCATCGCAAACTTCGAATTGGGAACCATAGCCATATGACTCGTAAAAACTCGGAAAGTAACTTCGAAGAAAAATTTCGAAATTCAAAATTTTCGCTGCTATTCATACGAAAAACCTGATGCACCGATTATCATTCGATAAGAAAGAAAAAATCAATATCAAATGTAAATACTGTCGAAAACGTTTTGGTGCATTTGGCAGATAGGTACGACGACGAAAGACCGTTTAAAATGCATTTCCTCAATCAAAATTCAATTTTTACGTTTTTTGCCTTCACGAAAGAGAATAAACTGTGTTTGAATCGGTTTCATCACTTTTTTGAAGAGAGATTGTGGCATTGTGGCAAGTAACGTTGGTATTTGATCATTTCATACAAGAAATTCATACTACCACAGCCTATTTGATTTCGAGACGAATTAATCGATAAAGAACAAGAAATATGTATAACCTTTTTTTCGTAAATTTTTTCAAGACAGTCACAGTGAAACAAAATTTCCCTATATTTTCCAACATAATATTAAGGTCCAACACTTACGGTTAGTTTCGCTGCTAACGCATTAATAATAAAAACTCTAACGCAGCAGCAGCTCCGTTAGAAAAAGCAGGTTTTCGAAAAACGTAAAATTAGGTAGTCACTAAAACCTTATTAATAGATCGTAATAAATATTTGTTCCAAATTACGTTCCTATTGGTCCAAAATTAGGCATTTTATAGGCGCAATAAAAACGAAAACAGTGTTACCGGAAGTATCGTGCGAACGATCCGTACCAAAATTTATAGCAACTTATAATATTTGTTACAGATTTCGTAGCAACTGATCGAAAATTGATAATTTTATAGCCAAAGCAAAAACGAAAATAGTCATACCGGAGGAACCGTACGGCTAATTCGCACCAAAATTTATAGCAAGTTATAATAAATCATAGTGAATATTTTTGTCAAATTTCGTAGCTTTTGGTCGAAAATTAAAAATTTTATAACCAAAACAAAAACGAAAATAGCCATAACGGAAGTACCGTACGATATACATATATATATATATATATATAAATTATATGAATTTGAGTTATTGGCGCCAAAATTTTCCGAGTTATGAAACGAAAAACGTACCTACCCCCACCCTCAGGTTGTTTCATAACACCAAGATTAATAAGTAGATTTTCAATAGGAAACCTACTTAAAAAGAAGGAACAGAGAAAAATGTACTGAAGTAGAAAATATCATCGATTAATAACGACCAACCGTAACTTGAAACTGGCTATCGCAAAATAATAATAGCAATAAGTATAATATAATTATTTACGGAGTACGGTATACGCAAAAACTTCCTGTTCTAATTATGCGATTTGCCAAAACACGTTCTGACCTTTCTGAGATTCTCTTTGTCTCGATTATATTCTCTCAATACGAAAATCATTTGAAAAATGGAAAATAATACGCTCAGCGACAGGTAGAAGAGTGTATTACACAGGACAGTTATTCGTTCGACTTCAATTTTCCATAAATACTTCACGCAGAGCAGCAGTTATAGGCTGCACACGTTTATATAATTAACGATTTTTTAATTTTTTTTTTTTACAGAACACAGTAAGCAGTCAACCATTATCAATCCAAGTCGGAAGGAAAAGAATACAAAGAACCGGAAGAGCGCAAGTATGACCTGAAATTTTCATGAAGGAATACTTCAGCCAAAGTCTGAAAGTAAAAGTCATAAATTTTACGAGGAAATAATCTAATTCGTGATTTTATATGCAAAACGTATTCGGTATACCTAATGTAATAAATATCTCGTATTCTCTAAATGATTGACCCAATTGAACAAATTTTTCGACTCGAATAATTCAACACCTAACTGACGTTTTTTAATCGTGTATACAGTGCAAGTACAAAGAAAATCGGATGAACCTCGTCTTTTTTTCAAAATTCGAACTTTTAAAGTCTTCAGAAAGCATTTTTCAAATGAAATTTTTAATTACGATCTGTTTAACTAAATCAAATCGAGAGTTTGAACGTCCAGTTCATTTAAATTAAGGTTATAATTCGAAACAATGAAAGAAATAGGAGAGAATAATTTTATAATTTGGAGGGGCGAAGAAAGTTCACAAAATATCTCATGATCTGCGATAGAAAAGGGCAAGAAACATTTTATCACACATTTCTTTATCTCTATTACGAAAGCAGCGTACAACTACATGTAGGCGTCCCACAATTCATTCCAAACTGAAACTAGTCAACAACAGAAATTTTAACTAATAACCGATTCATGCCTATTTCCATATAACTACAGGACTATAAATGCGCAGTTTATAACTGTAACATTGCAACTCTGCAATCAAGTAGTCGGAAATTATAATAAGCCTACAGAAGATTGAGATTATTCATTGGTTCATTCATATATTTTCTCAAATTTTACATTTAACCTTGATATTGCATTTGTTGAGTCTAGTACTCAAGTTCAAGACTGGAAATGTACCGAATTTATTGCAACTTTTCACACATTTCTGCAAGAATTTAACTAAAAATTTTGTTAGACTTCAACTTGCAGTTGCACTCAGTCAAAAGTTTCAAGCAAACTGAATCTCAATAACTTTGTTGGACTGCTGGCTTGGATATTCAAACCAACATCCTACATGTTATTCATCGGCTAAAAGTAATGAACTCAACTGCAAGGCTATTCCACAGCCGACTATAACTGGCAAATATACCTGACAAATGGACAAGGTGTGGTAGTTCCCACACACTCCCCTTAGAGAGACTCAAAGGAGTCGAATGATATATGTATAGTGTACCATTAGATGCTGTGGGAGGTTGGCGTGCAACACAAACTTACACTACCTGTATGGCCATAGTTCTACACAAATATAGCATGCCATCTATCTGAAACATGTATAAGAAAGGAGAGTAGTGAGTTCCACCATGCACCGTAACAGTTTGTGCATATCCAACACACGTCAAGGGTTACCAAATGTTGGACTACTGCTGGCTTGAGAATTCAAACCAGCATCCTACATGTTATTCGCCAGCTAAAGGTGGTGGACTTAATCATATGTCCATTCCACCACCGGCTGTAACTGGCGAATATATTTGATATAAGAACAAGGGGTTGTTGTTCTTACAAACTTCAATGTTTATGGAAAGGAAAAACTCCCATTTTTGAATTACTGAGACAAAGGATTTAAGATGTTGACATAAAATTTGAAAAAGCAGAAATTTATGATGTTGTTAACTAAAATAAAGAAACCCTGTACATTTCATTTATGAATTTCATGAGTCATAGGACTAACCCTTTGACATTTAGTTACTTTTATAGATCTACAGTCTACATTCAAAAATGTCAGGGTGTATAAACTGGTGTAAATTTGGTAGTTCCTTGGACGTTAGTTTTCACCTTCAACAAATTGAAACCTTAGGTAGTAATGTTAATTTTTATTCGTTACGTTTTCATACCCATCATTCCCAGTTTTCAAATACTAATGAACAAAGGACAAAAAATTTTTTTTTTCTAATTAATTACATTAGAGATCCTACAAATTTCTTAATTCTGAAAATCGTAATCATGAATCATAAATCATTCAACAAAAGGCCACTTTTACCACTGGCAAGCAAGTATCAATGACAATGAATTCGGTAAAACCGAATGACAACAAAGGTACTAATGTGTATCGCATTAAATTTATGATGGTCGTAAGTTTCATGAATTTTGCGTATCACGTTCTAGAAATATCTTTCGGAGACATGCAAAGAAAATGTATATAGCTGTGCTGGGTGCAAATGGTACGAGTACGGAGATACTGAGTAAATGAAATCAGCATATCTATGGAACAGAGAATGATGAGCTGTTTCAAAGAGATTCGGGCGAAAATAATGCAAAAGGAAAACAAAAGAAAATGTATTTATTTTAAAAACCGAGCAAGATTAAGAATTGCTCTCACAACAGCTCCTAATAACAATTTATAGGCACACCTAAGTCACAAAAATGTCGCTGGCATGAAGCAATTAGTAAGTGAATAATTTTACTGATCCAAAGTGGAAACACAATAGATTTGAAAATAAAAAATTGAATTTAAAGTTATGTACTTAAAGTGAATCATATTATCGTGCAATTTTCTTACACATCCACAAACACAATTTTGTGTGTATTTCTGCAATTTTCTTATGCGTTTTTCCTGTAAAATGTGGTAACAATACGCGTTTTTCTGGATTTGACCACTCGTTTATGGGGGTCATACAACTAATTAAAAAATTCAAGTTGAAAGGCATTTAGGTGCCAATAAGAAAATCTAACACAATTTCCTAATAAAACACCAATAATTATTAAGAAACTTGGAAAAATGACTTATGCTGCCGATCTACGATTAGAAAAGAACCTGATTTAAGGACAATACTCAAAGTATAATGCACTAAAATAACGTACAAATGAGAATTAATAATCTCTGAAACCAAGTCTAGGGAAAAAAAAAGCAAACAGGGTTCACCCTGTGATTCGTAGATGCTTTCAATATAGGTAACAGTTATTGGTGATAAAAGTGTATAAAGTAGGTGATTACGATACAAGTGTGATCATCTACTTCGCACGAGTGTCACATATTATTTTTTTCAACGCCCCCTGTCCCCCCCCAAAAAAAAAATGGAGAAAAATAAATATTTTGGTAACTGGAAAACATGTAAGTGCAAAGTATCAAAACTCCTTCAACCAGAAATCGTGGTGCGATGGTTAATGTGCTCAGCACATTAATTATATTCTAGAAAAATTCAGTAGAAAAAACAGTATTTTATTTTTTAGAAACAAAATTCCGTAGTTATACTGACAATTCCGTAGGTCTGGAAGCACTAATGGGCTAGATTCTAAACGCGGAGGTTAAAAGTTCAATTCCCAAGAGCAAAGAAACTTATACACGAGTAAAATGCCTAAAATGACAAATTATATTTTCATAAAAAATTGTGGAGGAGGTAAATGCTTTAATGCCGAACAAAATAAATCGCTGTCGAAAATGAAGACTGATTTAAAGTCGAACATTTCAAATTTACTATAAAACTAAGGCGGCGACACATTCGAACCATCGAGTAACCGTAACCCTAAATTTTGACCGCGAAAGAAGTTTTAGCGATGAAAAAAGAATTTTTATTATTTTTTATACTTGACTTTTTTTCTTTTTTGCTTGCTTTTCACATTTTAATCATTTCAATTTCTTGCTCCCATCATTTCGGAGAAAATCTAGACTAACAACGGTGTTGATGTAACCACAGTATATAATAATTCAGAGACTAAAAAAATGTCACGATGGAACTTTTGATGACTGATTAAATTTTTGCCCAACTTAAAATTATTCATCAGCCGTCCAACGTCGATAATTAAAACTGTCAAGTTACCAAAAAGTATTTAGCTGAATTCATATTTTGCTGAGAACACGAGGTCTATGTTTCTGCTAAGAAGTCGAATATCATTTATTCTAGTAGGTATCAACATTCATATAGGAAACTTTCTATCAATAATTTTTCTTAACCACAGGGCAATCAGCAGTTCGTTAGATGGATTCAACTTTCACCATTATCGCGTGGCGAAATTCAGTGGCGTATTTAACGTTTCAGAAAAAAACCAAAAGGCAAAATAATAAACTTTTACTACTACGAATGGAAATGTGCGAGCTTTGTCATTCTTTTTCTAGTACTTCACGTTTCGTAATAGGTAATCGAATGTAACCACGAACGAACATATTTCATCCGAACCCGACCATGAAAATTGAAGTCTCATTGACCCATTCCCCCCAAGTACAAACCAAAGTATCTCATCAATTGATCCGGCTCTTCATCGACAAAAATCTCCCATTAACACACTGCGCAGTCTTCAGCACCAATACAAACGCACGACAGTCAAGCCTAGGCTATACACGTTCACGTAACGTTAGGCCACACCACATCCACCGATGTGAGCCGTAATGTAACACTTAATTGTTGATGATCCACTTACATAAAACCATTATTTTGATCAACCAGGCTTTTCAGAAGTAACGACTCGAAAGACACGATAAGAACAGAGTTTCAGCGAAAACTGCACACACACACACACACACACACACATACACACAACACTGCCCGATTCGATAAGAACGACGAAAAAGAAATTTTCAAAGACAAAAGACACACACCCGTTTATACTTACACCATTAAACTTCACGATTCGAGTAGTAGCACCGGACACCCGTTACAAAAACAATCACATTTCACTCTGCGACTTGTCGCATCAACCACAGTGCATCGACAAAGAACAAACGAAAAAATAATAAAGAAAATAAAGAAAATAAAGATTTTTTTATTACAAGTTTGCTCCAAACATTCGAAGCACGGATACGCGAACGAGAGTATGGACGAGAGTACATCATGGATCCGAAAGTCAAACGTATCAACAATGAGAAGGGGAACCAGATTACATGCACGGGGAACGGAGGGGAGTGAGGAGAGCCCGTAGGTATACAAAATTTTACTCCACACGGAAGTAACGGGAACACTCATTCTTCCTTTGACGGAGTCGGGATTTGTACCATCACCTTGACCTACAACAATCCAGCCAGTCGACTCCGAAGTGAGAGTATTCCAGCTTTCCAACTCACATTCACGAGGGGTCAACCAGACTCGGCGCACCACAAAACGACCAATGACCAATATTATATTGATGGACGTAGACTGCAGTAATTTTTATTATTTCCACCTGCGCATGAAAACTTCGATAGTCGAGTCTTCTCCACCGCCAGAATATTAATGAATATAAAAAATGAGAGAAAAACAAATCAACGCTATAACGACACAATAACAAATTAAGGCTACAAGCGGCAGTAACAGCAGGGACTGAATGGTACCATTCTCAATGCTGCTGATTATTTTCGTACATAAATTATTTCATTCGTTTTCAAATTAATTCTAAACTGGAGCCAAGTTGAATTTGAAATCACCGAATATTATGCTGTAGCCTGCAAAGTCTAATTTAAATGAGAGCTGAATAACTGTGGGGTTTTTTTTTTAAGTTTTGTAGGGAATACTTATTAGTTGAACTACTTGAAAGCACAATAATGGGAATTTATTCGAAAACATCGCATACAACTGAATTTATATCTTAATGGATAAAAATAATAAGAAATTCAGCCTCCACCATAACTTTTGTCGCTGTGACCAATGCGAAAAATATGTATGTGCGGACTGTCTCATTTGTCCTATGCACACCTCGTTTGTCTAGCAGTTACCAACAGGAGCGTAGCCACATAGCAGCATTCACCGCTTTTAGCTAGGAAAACTTGTGGGTTGCTGCTTTGATTCCCTGAGCTGACATACCTATAAACTAGTGACCCTCGACATGCGCAGTCACATACACAACCTAGTGGTGTGCCATGGAATCCATCATTCCCTTCTTGGAGATAAATCACTGATAGATGGTGCCCTACATAGGACAATCATTCCTGTAGCTAGAGTATCAGACAATGTGTAATATTGTAACAGGAGTTGTTGAAGAACCACCCAACTCTCTACTGCACCTCTAGTGATAAGTTAAGACTCCTATCGCTCAACTCATCTAGAGTCCTTTGAGGAGGTGAGTGGTATTAAGTCAGGGTAATTTTTATAATTAAAGGAAAATTTTTTAATTTACCTTATCGAGTGGAAGTGATTTTTTGGGTAAAAATGGTAAGACTTCGTTGTTTAAAGAACAAAGTTTTATCATGTCATTCAAAAGAATAGATTTTATTATGACAAAACCTACTGATATTGGTAAATGAGATGTCATTATTGACATTCATAGTCTGCAGGCATTTACATTGTCCCTGCTACCATATAATGGCCTCAGCCACTAGTTAGTTTAACATCATGTTAGACCAACAAAAGTACGTTCAAACTTCACCTTACCAAAGTGTAACTGTCTGGTGACTGCCTCTCACACCAATATAGACTCCGACGCACTATAAGTCATTGTCAAACATACTGCGCCCTGTAGATGCTCAGTAGCTTGTGTACCAATACCATGATACGTGGTAACATTCACCACTTTTAGCTGGGCAAACTTGTGGATTGCAGTTTGATTCCCTGGCCAGCACAGTGTATATCTTCGTTAATATTAATTACTTAGTTATGTCAAAAAAGTAACACGTAAATATTAAAGTGTCAAGTGTGTACAGGCTTTTTAATTCATAAAATGGTTTAAAAATAACAGCTGTGTTTGATATGACAAAAAAAAGAGCAAGTTTAATATAAAAATTTAGTTCTAAACTAGAAGGGGCAATTCCATGAATTTTTGAGTCATTCATACATTCTCCCAATCCAAAACTAAAACATTAAAAGTAGCACTTTTTTGCCATTCCGAACACAACTTCATGTATCGTGTCGAAATCCTATAAAGACTGGCCAATAATAACGGAAGTGACTATATGACGAAATATCACAACAAAACGTCACTGGTTCTATTAGAAACAAGAATTTTCAACAAAATTATTACTTTTTTCTTCTATTATGTTTCAGTTGAAATAATTGAAAATTCAAAAATGCTTAATACATCATTTGAATGCACAGTTAATAACGAGAAAAGTATGATAAAATGTAGGTACGTTAGTTTTTTCTTTTTCTGAAAATGTATAATATTTAAAAACTTTTTTCCTGAATAAAACGTTTTGTACAACAGATTTGAAAAGTTACAGCGAAAGGTAAAACAATATGGATAAGAAATGCTATATGAATTCACAAACCAGCCGAGTGTTTTAATTTACTATTCCTTTGGAAATCGAATGCCTTTAAGCCTTGTATCTTACCTACCACTTTGTGAAACTGAGAAAAGAACTTTTTTGTTAGGAAAGGTTTCACTTGATAGCTTTTTCTATTGTTTCATTTTATTTTTCATAAAAATAACCATACTATTTTAGGCCATAAAAGTGCTTGATTTGAATTGAGTCAATAAGGTTATGATGTGAAAGAATTTTCTTTAGGAAAGAGAAAAAATAAACTCATTATTTTTTATGGAACAAAAATCAACTTTAGATGTGATAATATCAAAGATGAAAGACTGCACTCTAAAACATATCACTAAAAAAGTATAAATGGAAGATAAATGAAACACATTTTTGTGAAGGAGGAAGTAGTAATACTTAAATGGCAAACGACTAATTTATTTCTAATTTTTTATTTTCAAAAGAAAGAAAACTCCAACAACATTGCTGATGTTTATCATCTTTTTCTAAATCCAATTTAATTACCTTACAGCACATCAAGTTTTTGAGGTCAATTTTTCAGCCACTCAATTCTCTTTTTGGAGAATGAAAATGAACTGAAAGGGCATCAACATACAGTTTACCCATGCGAAAAATTTAGAAAATTATGTTTTTTCAATGCGCGTACTTAGAATGTGAAATATGTATACTGTAATTTCAGTAAAAAAATGAGAACCTACATTAGAATATTGGAAGAAAAGACAAAATGAAACTCTACAGAAACAAGAATGATTCAGTTTAAGTCTGAAATAATGAAACCAATTACAAATTTTCTTCGCATGAATAGATATCACTTCGGAAAAATTGTTTTTATGATACATGATCCAAAAGACAATGTTAACACTTATATATTTTCCAAGCCAAAAGTAGTGCTCTTCGTCCATTGAAGCATAACTTCGATGTAAAGAGTAATGCAGCTCCATGTAAAAATTTTTATGTGGAAGTAACAAGTGACAAGATTGACTGTCTTTCTGATACAATGTTAATCTGTAAGACTGTTATCCAAATGATAAACTCCAACTTACTGGTAATGTTTTTATTTTTAATTCAATAATATTAAAAAGTCACCTAACCTCCCACCCTAGTAAAATTATTAACCGAAATAATATTTAAAAAAAACAAAAAAACAAAAACCTGAGAAGAATTCAATGCATGACAATCACACTCACTACACACAGCACCATGGTTGCTCATACCATTTCTAGAGCGTTTATCGTATTCTAACATATTGAATGTACATCACCCACCATTAACAGTAATTATGAAGCATTTAATTAACATTTCGTCGTTTTCTGCTCATTAATTTAAAAAAATCTTCACCAACAAGATTCAAAAGTGAGTTTACATGACTCGGCAATTCCTCACTTTCTGCGCTCATTTCACAAACTTTCCCTCGCATGTAAACACTGAACCTAAGCGTATAATATATTATTTTAAGTCAGTTTTCATTTTTTTTTTTTAACACTGAGACAATTATCTCTGCGATTACTTAATTTTCTAGCCCCAAAAAAGTGAATGAAATTTTTACCTTTTGCAAAGACGAACAAGAATTTCACCCTCATTTTGGATTAAGAACAAGAAATACTAGTCTTCAATTTTTTTCAACACTGTTCGTAATTACTACTTATTCACACTCAATGGTACACCGAAAAAGTCATGGCTGCGTAGCTCCTCTTATTTGATAATTATTTTCATTATTTTTCCAACCCAATCACCTCGTCATTCACACATTTCCCTTCAAAAACAACGAAAAAAATCATTGTTTCCTTCTATAATCGGCATCATTTTTTGCAATTTTCATAATTAAAACGTTTTTATTGTTTGTTAATTTAACATATAGGTTTTTTTGTTATAGTGTTCTTGGTCCAAAACTGGAAGTTTACGTTGTGTCTATGATCATTTTCGCTATCACTAGAATCCTCATTAAAATAGGAAAAGTAGCCTAAGTTTTCACTGTTCCTCTCCTCACGATCTTCAACGTGTCGTAAATCTAAGCATAAACTTCTTGATTAAGTGATAAATTTGGTACAGATTATCTGCATAACTGCAGAGACGCAGCAGGTTAAAATTAGTGTATTTATAAAATGCACCATAGACAAAAACGAAGCTTACACAATATGGCGGACAATTTTTTAAATATTTTCGGGAAAAATTCTTCAAAACACGTCCTCAAAAATATTCAAACAAAATTTTTCTCAAGAAACAATGAAACCAGGCTTTTTAACCTGTTAAGAAAAATTACTCACTCAAACGGTATAAATCGAACACTCCACAAAATACTTGAACATTACATGGGACGTGAAGAAATATTAATTTCATGATTCACGAAGACACAAAAGCGGTCGAATGAAAATTAATACAGAACTTTTTTATGTTAGTAAAATGTTTCCGAAGCTACGAATAAAGCCTGATTCATTTTTAATTTAATTATTTTACTGTGATAATTTGACTGTCGAAAATGTGGGTCCAAAAGTGGTCAACGGAACTATGACTAACGGAAACTGGTTCATACAAACAAAATTTCAACTAACTCTTTCGTACAATAAAAAATAAACAGAACGATGACATCATCTTTTACTACAAGTCTGTCGTGTCGTTTGAATTGCAGACAAAAAAAATTATATAGGTTAGTATACCGACCGACCAATGAGCATATTATTATACCTTTTCACTTGCATAGTGATGAGGATTTTTCACCTCATACTGTTAGAATTTATCAACAAAATCCACGATAGAAAACTATTTAAACTGAAGTCAATATGTAGTTTGGTCTCGTAGAAAGTGCGGAGATAGATGGAAGCAACATCTAGGAATTGCGAACTGCTGCAGGCCAAATTTCAAAAAAAGCAAAAGCCAAAAGGCTATTTGTTTTTTTATTCTATTATTACAAAAATTTACGCTCGTCTTTCGGATTTATCTAAAACCAAATCACAAACATAAAGCATGATAATTCTGAAGAGCATTTACAATGAAAGAAGGTAGAGGAGGGAAAAAAGCACGCGTTTTCGCTTTCTATATTCACTTTTTCTATTCAGTCAAAAACTAACGCTGATCTGTAGAAAATATTTTATAAAATAATTACATTAAAAGACGTACAGCGGCGGTTGAGGGAGAAAATCAAAAGTTCAAAACTTCATCGGCAGACTCAAAATTTTACCTCAAAGATAATCTATTCGCTTAAAATTAAGCTCAGAAATAATTTAAATTTTATAATAAAAGATGAAAAATTTCACGTATTTTCAATTAAAAAATTGTTTTTCAATTTTTTCTCACTTCGACTCGTGTTTATTTATTAATTCGAAATTTATTCAGACTCCACTGGACCGCTTCCCCTTCAGATTTCATTTGGCCTCTCCCTAAGCCTCTGTCACCATTATATACCCTTACAAACTGATAATGCAGTAGACTTGAAATTAAGTTATTCAGCGAGCAGACATCTCCTTCCCCCTTACGAAATGTTTCTATGTCCTAATTAATTAACGGAATTAAAGAGCTAACCAAATCCATATTAAAAATTTGAAATAATGAAGAACTACAGTTGTTTAGATTAAAAAGCGACTAGAGAGAAAATTTATCTACAGGGATACCAACGGCGTAGAAATGTTATAATTTCAAAAGACGTGGTGAAAAAAATTATGTTAGCCATATCAATCTCTGTAATGAGCCCCACTTCTAAAGACATGTAGAATGCTAAAAACTTTTTCTTATTCGTATCTACTACTACAGTCCATCCAACGAGAGTTGATCCCAAAAACGAAACGCAACCCCCAACTACCGTACAATTTTGCATGCATTATTTACGTATTATGGCCAGTTGGAATATGCCGGAATACGAATTATACGATTACCCAAGTGAAAATATAAATATTTGGCAACGTTGTTTCAAGGCGCAGGGATCATCTTTCGTTGGACGGACTATAATAATGATTGCTGTAAATTGTACAAAAGGTACAGAAATCAAGATCAGTTTTCTAGCCCTCAAAATCATATCAGAAACATACATTTCTGATTTATTATTGTTTTATTTCATTTATTTTTTTTCCATATGGAAGTTAAACGATGAAAAATTATTTAAACTTAAATTTCAGATTTGAAATAAAAATCCTATTCAGCTAACGCATAATTTTCAGCCTGCTTAATTGAATTAAAGCGATCTTATGCATACGTTGGTTAGAAAATTAGCAATTAAATGAGATATCATCTTCTAGCTAAGCAGTTACCACTTTACAGAAAACAATACCGTTTAATTACATAGAAGATTCAAATCATCACATGCGCCGACTTCCGGATACAAGAGGTAAAACGGCAACAGGAAGTTATTTTTAAAGTTGCAGGGCAACTCTGAGAATTCATTCTTCCAACGCTGAAATTATTTTTTCCATTTTTACTAACAATTTCCACTCATTTACAAATTACAATTACACAATTTTGCAACACTGAAAAAAACTAGTCGGCCCCTATGCAAATTATTGTTGTTTCATAATGGAAAATGACTTTTTCAGCAACACCCACGCTAAAAAATGAAATTTTTGTGCGTATCTCCGTCTCTTTACTACGCGCTAAAAACTGTTGGAAACACTATCACTCCAGAACTATGTAACAGATTTGCATGAGATTTTCCACAAAAAATTGTATTATTCGAAGGAAAGTTGACTGCTATCAAGGAAGTCCATAGCCCCCCGGGGAGTACAGTTACCTGTTTTTATCATCTGTGAAAACAAAGAAAAGACAAAACATTTCTTGAACTAAACAAAAAGCAGTAGAAAAGAAAATTAAAAAAAAAAATTCTCCCTCCTCTTTTTTCATGGTCTGACAACTACTAGTTGGTGAGATGGATACACAGATATCTACACATATATAACTTACTACGCTAAGCATTCAACCTCATGGAGCGTTAAGATGTTGCGTCAATCCCCTGATCTGTTGGCAAAAAACTCATGTACAATGCATTTCTTATGTAGAAAAGGCTATTTTCAAATGAGAGCAGTATGTTCATTAATATATGTTCTGAGGTCATATTCGGTGTGGATGTTCTATTAGTCTTCAAGATTGAAACCAGGATACAAAAAATTATTGTTACAAGACAAAAAAATGAATTTTCTTGTAATTTTTAATGAGATATCGTGTATTTAAAAATTAGACTGAGAATGTATAAGTGTGATATAAATGGGTACACTTGCGTGGGTAAAGTGCCTACAGTTTTTGTTTACTTCATTGTGGTGCAGTAAGGGGAAGCAAAGGTGGCTGAAAACAAGGTAGGTATCTACTTTATATTAGTGCAGATATCTGTGGGTGGATATGATTATCTGTCTCACTGTTTCATCTGGATCCACAAAAAAGGAGTTAAAACAATTTTTAGACATTACGTGGGTATAACAGCTCATAAACTATATGTTAAGTAGATTTTACTCTAATGTGAAAAAATAAAATTTTTCACATGCATAGCTTGGCAAAGGCCCCCATTGTCCAAAGGATCCCTCCACATATAATATACTGGCATGTACTACTTCATGTGAAAAACAACAAAAAATTTTTAAGAATCAAGCACTGGTCATTTGCTTCCAATATTGAATTCTGATAGACTGAAATGGCTATATTTCTTTTTAACCAATTTTCTCAAACTAGGAATCTATCTAGATCATTTTCTCCAGGAGTAAGCTATTCAATAAAACTTAAACTCATGTTTGTTGCTTATGACCTTTAAAATAAGCTTATGCTTACAGCTTGTAACTTATGAGTTGATTGGCTTAAGCTTATGACTTAAATTTATAGCTTATGCTTACGGCTTAAAAATTTTTTAGTCAAGAAATTACTTAAAATAACCTTGGTTTGTCATTAATTTATTTGTTTTCAACTGTTAACACTTCACAATTTGTGTCAGTATAAATTTTAATTTTCAGATTTATGAAATGAGATTTTCAAAAAATAAAAAAATATAAAAATGTTAATTCCATAAGTCAGCTGAAAATTATAGCTTATGCTTATGACATATATTACAACTCATTTGACTTTAACTTATGGCTGACTTAAATTGGTCAAAAACCTTCAACTTATGACCTAAGGCTAACTTATCATCTTTGGTTTTCTCACACCCAAACAGCACTATCCTGAAAATACCAGCCACATTGTTAGTCTAGTTATCCAGAAGCATTTACATATAAACATACATCACCATTATGAACATAAAGGGGAGAAATTTGTTCACTTAAAAATCCCCTTCATTATTTCACAAAATTAGATGCACATACACCAACTATCAAATTTTTTTTTCACCTAATAATGAATTTAACAATGTTACCATATCCATTCTAGAAAAATTCATGAGTTGGAATAAGTTAAAGTGCAAAAAAGCTGCTTTGCAGCACTGAAATGCCATTTTGCAGTGCTTCAGGACTATTATAAACATACAATCATACAAACATACATACAATTATTGGGATATCCATTGGTGGTGGAGCACTAGTGATTATCAAGTGCTATCAATTGTGAATGGGTGTTCATGGAGATTGTTTACATCTTTTTCTATGCTATTTTCCAAAAAAAACATCTATATCTTCATTCAGGAGTGATGTTGTATACAACTGTAAATTCTGTAACTTACTAAAAACAAAAGCCAATGAAGATACACAAGCCCAAGGTAATTTTTAATGTCAATACATGGTGGCATAAAAATAGACAACCTGAGTGTACTTGGTGCATACTTTTAATGTTTTGCTTAAGTTAACTTTAAAATGAGTTTAATAAGGGTTGTCCCATAAATTCACAAGGATACTGTACATAAAAGTAGTTGAATGTATGTCATGACATCATGTGGTACACATTTATACTCCATCGTAAATAAGAACAACATGATGCCATACGAGCTGATGGACCAAAGAGGAATGTAAAAGGTAGAAATTCACCCTATTAAACAAAGGCTGCATGCAAAACTGTTCAGTTTACATCAATATTTATAGCTTAATGTAGCTGTGAAAGGTGATTGTCTCTGTGACATCACATCTTTCTTATTTGGGACAGAGTATAGCATGGCATGTATAACTAGGAATCATTATTCTTCACTAGCCCAGCATTGTATAGTCAAAGATTATCACCCTTTCAGCACTTTTAATTTCTGCCACCAGAGTATGAATCTTTTGTACTGGACTTCCCAATTGCACCTATAAGGTAATGCTGTTTATATCACCGTTCTTATCAGTAATCTCACTAGGTGGCCAAAGCTAAAATGAAATGGCACCTCTTTTCAGTGCTGTTTGAGCATTCCTACATTTCTCATATTTTTCAACATTAAAAATACAATAGTGCATTTTGGATAGTATAAAAATTCTACTTTCAATAAGTGATGATATGGCACCATCTTATAAATCACATTGTAATCCATAAGTCGGTAGTTCAATCCCCAGCAGCGGAGCTTTTCTTTAATGGCTTTATCAAATTAATTATGGGAAGTATTGTTAGGTATTTAGCCTACATGTTTAAGACGTGAGTCATTATTATTTGAATACCTCTATTAGTGGGTGGTATACTCTATTCACACTAAGAAGTGCGTGACATCAAAAACCATATCCATACTTGTCTGCTCAAAACATGATGTTTATTTACTTTACAAAATGAAATTTGTAATTGTATAACAATATGCATAGATACCTTTTCCTCTCTCTCCAACCAACTGCCACATCGATAAGGGATTCTGACATCACACACTTCTTGGTGTAAACAGAGTATAGGTGTAATAGGTATTTATGATCCTAATTACAATGAGCTTCAGAGTCATTGGTTCATTTATTATATAAGTGGTGGGATAATTTGAGCAGATACAAAGGGGCTGGTCAAAGGTATGCATCTTTGAAAGTGATGATAGTAAGAGGGCTAAAGTGAGTGGGGGAAAGCCTCATCCCCTGGACGTCACCCTGCCATGACCAACACACAAAGTGGTATGCATTGGCCAAGGCCCCCTGAATTATCTGAAAGATCCCTCTACCAATACTATGATTTTACCTCTCAATGTCAGCAATCATGTGAAAAAAATTTTAAAAATCAAAAAAAAATTAATATTGAATTAGGTTGTGCAAGAATATAAAGGAAAATAAAAATAATAAATATAATTTCATCGTCTATATTCTAGTCAAAAGCCATGGCTTCCTCCTGTAAATCGTAATGAAAAGTCAGCTGATGGAGGTGGCCAAATGAAGAAAACTAGCAACAGCTGAAAAACATTGAAAGGTAGTACAGATTAGTTCTAGCATTGATAAATAAGTGGCAGTACCACCAAATAATTAAACTGCCAATGAGAAAGGGTTTAACTTGAGACATACAGATAAAGAGATGTCCAACACCTGATCAAAAACACATTAAAGATAGAACATTGATAAAAAGTTTCAAATTCCAATACTTGTTACTGTGCACATGTTGTAGCATGATAGTGTATGTATTGGTATTGAGATGTCTGTTTTCATAATGAAATATGCACAGCTTTAGACGCAAAAAACATACAACTTTAATTGCTTCTTTTCTTTCACATATTTTTAAACCACAGCACATAAAATATGGAGTATTGGACATCTCTTTAACTATATGTGTCTGATATTTACTTTATTTTACCATCCATCCTATCAGTTAAACCTAGTTTATCTTGAAGTTAAAAACTGGTACAAGTTGTACAAACCAGACCAAAATATTCTTCAAAAGCATGAAAATATAAGAAGTTTTGATCATAATTTTCTTAAAATAAGACATAGCTACTAGTTTGAAATAAATTAAATTATAGAGGAAGCTTCAAGGAATAAAATAAGACAAAGAACAAGAAACTTGTTCCTTAGAAGCTGAGAAAATTATTTAATTTGACATTATCAGTGTACTAGACTCTAACAAGAACTAATAATAAGGCTAAAACACCAATAAGATGCAAGATTCCATGTTCTTCAATTCTCTTGTCTTCTAAGGGCTCAAATTTATTAATCTTTGACTAATATTATTCGCTAAAGCCTCCTATAAAACTTCATTTATTTACAATAAATTTCGATCATTTGTTTAAGATAATAACGTTAAATACGACTAAAAATTGGAATATTCACAATGCTTTTCATGTGTTTTAGCCACCCAGTGCAGTGAGGCATGCTTTCAGTTGTAGGATTACGCTTGTTTTTGAAATTGTAAATGAAAGTAGGCAAACTGGATTTTTTAACAAAGTACAGCTGCGCTAGTTTTTTTCCTTTTTTCAATCAAAATTACCCATTTTTAGAATTAGGTTTTCGTTACAGATAAAACCATGTTTTTTGTTTTCTTTTCCTGATTTTTGCACCCCTTGCAAATAAAAATTCTGCATGTATTTGAAAAGTTATTTTTTTTAATTTTGATACCATGACTGACAGAGAAACTGATGTCATATATTCCATCTACCATTTCAGTTTCTTGTAAAAAGGTATAAAAATGAGACATTAAAATCGAAAAACAGGCTTTAGTTTTACAATTATATTTAAAACTAGTACAGCAAATAAAAAATGGCCATGAAACATGACACTTCAAAAACATTTTTCATCGAATAAAATCGCGCATCGTATGGCACTATCACCGGTTACTTCATCTCGAACATTACGAAAAGAAATTCTCCCGATTTCTCAAATTTTCCGCAACAAAACAATATGACCTCACTTATTTTGGTAACAAATTCCTCATAATTTTTTAGTTTTCTTCGCTATATTGAGTAAAAATCACACATCAGATCAAATATTGATGAAAAAATAAAAAAATTTGCAAATGAAAGTATCAAGACAAGTAACAATAGAAGTTACTTCAATTTTCTCTGAAAGATACAAGAATGTAAAAAGACGAGAAACGAAGCCAACAAGAGAAATTAAATTGAACGCAACATTTTCATAATAAAGAGAACAATTCTCGAAATAAAGCATTTCCATTACCTTTGTTGGTGAAATTTAAATAGGCAAATAGCACTAAAACAGAACATACGTATTGTATTGAAATTATAAATGAGTGCAATATTGGTCACACAGTGTATCACTGCGAAATCCTCAAGTGTAATAGATCGAAAAACAAAATAGTAACGATGAAAAAAATTAAGTCAGCATTAAAATCTACGCCTGATTTTATAAAAGCTTACAATTTAGTATAAGTTAGCGTTAAGTTATAATATAATGATACAGATAAGCACACTCACTTTGTTTTTACTTGTAAATGCAAAGATATTTTAAATTTTTGATAAATCACTGCAAAGTGCGAACAGGAATTATGGCACGTGAAAATTCTTCTTCGACTTCGGGAATGCAGGTTTAGCGCAATATAAATACGGTAAAGGTACAGTTACAATTTAATGGCCAATTTCGAATTCAACAGTTTCATATATCAAAAAATTCGCATTAACCAGCTAATCACGAATTTAAAAAAATTAATTTTGGCCAACACTCCACTAAAAAGATACAAGATTTTAAAGTTGCGAAAATTCCCCATTCAAAAATACAACCTACCCATAAAATGATAACAAACATAAATAGTCCAAATTTTTTCATACGTTTCTGTTAAGTTCCAGCTATATGCTGGTCCTACCTCGACCCCGCAATAGTACACTCAACAGTTTTGTTGTTTTACACTCCACCTACACTCGCTACCAAACCTTTAGCGCTACTACTTTCGACAACGCAAACTAACACTTTCAGGTTGTACGAACAAACACAACTTTTTTTATTCGTTCACCCGAGAACGCTGAAACTCATTTCCCACTAAAACTGTAATCTCGTAATGGAGGGAAATCGTTCATCTTCCTCAACCTTGTAATTTGTACTTTTGATCATTGCATTATAGTATCTCTAACTAACTCCTTTCTTTCCTTGGAAGTCAACCTCACTACATGATAGGCAGAGCTGCGATTCTCAAACAGTTAGTACAGAGTGATACTTAATCTTTCAGTTTAATTTTTTTTTTACTATAGTATCCTAAGTTCAAAGGAACTATAAGTATTTTATTGATAAAAAGTTAATTTTTTTTCTCGAAGTATAATTTAATTCATGAGCTGTTAACTCTGTGAATTTTTTATCGTTTAATTTTTTGAAAAGTTCATCAAAAATTATTCGAATTCAAACTGAATTACATTGGCGCCAAAAAATATTTCAACACCATTTTCATTCATCTTCCAAAAAATACTGGATCGTCTTTTTTGCAGTAAGGTGAACCAAAAAAGGATTTTTGCCGTGGGATTGCAGAATACTTCGGACCTGGATCGTCTGTTACAGTAAGGTGAACTCATAACCAAATTTAAAAAATCGGAGATTGCTGTTACGTCGAACTCAATTGCTGTGATCTTCAAACGCCATCATCCGCTAGAAATTCATCGTCGATCATCACCGGGATTTCGTTGATCAAATGGCTGTTCATCAATCTATCTGTATGATTCCAAGACTGAAAATCTCTGAGGACGAACTGAAACTAATCCGAATACTCTCGCATGGGAAAACGCCAATTACTCACGATCTCAATTGGGAAATATTCTATGGAATTCAGCAAGTAACGGGTAATGTAATTTTCGATAATTTCAAATTATATATTTCATGTACTATTGCAGAATCAGAGGGGATATATTCAGTGATTTTGTGGTATATTGAGCGACGTTAATAATATAAGTTTTTAATTATTTTTTACTTTCATATTTCAAAACGCTTAATTTCAAAAGCCCCCTTTAGTTCAGTAAAAATCAAGTGAAATATCAAGCTTAAAATAAGTTCAAATAAAGCAGGTTACGAATGATAAGGTTTCGGAAACAAATTGCTAATTGCCCATCAAATTGTGAAGGAACTATAAAAATAAAAGAAAAAGATTATAAAAAATTATTAAAAATTTTTGAAAGCAAAAAAATCACAAACATAAGAATTAATTTAGTTGAATTTCTATTTTGGATAACATTTTCAGGAGAAATAGTTCTAGAAACTTTTTCAGTAGATGTTAGTGGAATAATCCATTATAAAAGAGGTATCGAAGTTGCCAAATTTGTAGAAATTTTGAAAAATATTTTTAGTAATCAAGTTTTGGACTCGATAGAATCTTTCAGAATTTTTCTAGAAAATTTTGAGAGAGAAAATCCACTTTAAAAATAAGTAAACATACGAAAATTAAAACATATAATATAACATCAATAAACAAAATATTTTCATAATTGAATAAATTTCATGATTTAAGAAATCACTGTCACAAAAGAATAAAATCCTTTGTCATATTGGACAAGTTTACTTGTGAATTTTCATGTCACAAAATTCTTTTGTTCAAGATATTAATGTACAAACGTGAAATATTTTACAATAAAATATTATAGATAGCTTTCAAAAATAATTTTCAATAGATCCTTTGTAATACAGACATACAAGGATCCAAAACCAAACAAGATTTTTTTCAAGTTCATTTTTGAAAAATATTTTCATTTCAAATATTTTTTCTCTTTCTCTCATACTCTATGGTATAACATATACACGAATAATATTACAAAAAACAAATAATTTAAATAAAAATAGTTATTAATTAAAACATAATAAATTTTCCTCTTTTCAAAAAATATAATAAAAATATTTTATTTTAGATTAAAAATTTTTTTTGAAAAATAAATCTTTAATTTTTTTTTCAAAATTGAGTTATCCGAATTAAGCACACTACCTAGTACTCCAGAAAGCATGAATACAGCAAGCGAAAGAACCACTACTCCATCCCCTCAAGGAGGAACAAGCTCTGGAAGTACACACCCTCAAGTACATTATGTCATGCCAGCTGATGAATCCATACGTCAAATACAAGGTCCAAGTGGGAAAATATTTGATGGTCAATATTACTTAGACTGGAAACGTATGATCATAGCCCTAATAAGAGGTTTGGGATATTGGGATGTTTTTGGTCCCCATCCTGAACTAAAAATTTATATTGAAAATATGGATAATTTAAAATATAGACCAACTTCAAATTCAGCCAAAGCATACTTTAAAAAACAAGAATGTGCGAAAGCATTTATTATGGAACGAATGATATATAATGTATCAAAACAAATTAGGGAATGCAAAACAGTGGACCAAATTTTTGAAAAATTAGATATAACATAAGGTTCTAAAACAAAAATAGTTGCAAATATGGCAAAGTCAAAATGGACTGCTTTTTGTTTTACACCTGGTTGAAACATAAGAGGTTTTTTAAATAAATGGGATATTTTAGTACAAGAAGTTTGTGACGCAGGAAAGGAGATATCTGAGGAAGAGGAATTAGAGAATCTCCAATTAGCATTAGGATACGAACAAACTATAGCTAAAATGCAATTTGATAATCATCCTGAAAATAAAAAAAATTCGGAAATTTTTAAAAAAATATTAAAGGATGACAGAGATCAAAAAATGAGAGAAACAAATTAAATCCCAGTATCAATCGTGTGAGAAAGAGGTGATCACTAATATAAAAGATTTCACATTAATCGAATAAGAACAACAACCAGCGATGATATTAAACAAACACCATTGAAGAAACACTAAATTTGTAGTCAACACAATAAGTAAAAGATTCAGTTTTTAAGATCTCATTTTATTCTATGTTCACGTAACAACATTTGGAGATCAACTAACTGACAGTTAAAATACGAATATACAATCAGCTATAGCGGATGACGTCACAAGTAGCGACCACGTTACGGCTAAATATATCGACTATGAGCGAGATCATGAGGAGCATATTCTCACACGCCTCCTCAAATCATATATGAACAAAAATATATCGTGAATATGTGATTCGGACAAAACAAAGTCCAGTAAAATAACAAATAATATATCGTGGTGAAGCTTAATAATTATAAACGTATTAAAATATTAAAGTATTCGTGTAATCGTGTATGATAATTATCACAGTCAGTATAAAAATATAAAATATATAAAATGGTAAAAATATGACTGTCAAAACACATATAAATGGTAAACATATAAATCACAAACAGTTATATTAAATTTAGGTCATTACAAAAATTGACAAATGCAAGCTTTGGCAGACCTTTAGTAAATGAGTCACCCAATTATTGGGATGTTGGAATATACATATAAATAAATGATTTGTCAACGTGTAAACATATGAATCTATACTTAGTGTCTATGTGTTTTGATCGTTTGGAATTCCATCTACCTGACTTTATGAGTCCCAGGCAGCTCTGATTGTCCTTGTAAATCACGGATCTTTTTGAGTGGTCAAACCGAAAGTCATTAATTAAATTTTGCATCCACAGTCCTTCGGATGTTGCTTCGCACAAGGCAATAAGCTCACTCTCAGTACTGGAGAGAGCAACAGTGGGTTGCTTCCTACTAGACCAGGAAACCACAGATCCAAATACTTTTACACAATAACCAGAAATTGATTTGTGAGTAGCGACACAATTTGCCCAATCAGCATCAGAGTAGATTTCTATTATATATTTATTATTATTATCCCTATTATAAGTCAAATTTAAATGTGAAGTAGTTATTAAGTATTTTAAAACTCGTATTAAATATTTATAATGTTTGTGTGTTGCTGCGCTTTGAAATTGACTGAAGTAGGATATCGCAAAGCAGATATCTGGATGAGAACCCAACATAAGATACATAAGACAACCCAACAACTGCTGATATTGATTATTCAAATTACGATCCATTCCATTTAAATCACGATGCAATTGTAGTTTGGGTTCGATCGGAGAAACACCAAAATGTTTGGCAACAAACTCAATTAAAGATTTTTGTTTTATTTCCAAGAGTCCATTCTCGCGATCATAATTTATGTTTAAACCTAAATATTTATTAATCATTCCCAGTTTTTGCACCTAAATTTTTTACTAATTTTATTTTTATTGTCTATTATTAAATCATTATTATTGGAGCTGATGATAATATCGTCAACGTAAGTTAATAAATAAACTATAGAATTTCCTTGTTTATGAATATATAAACAGTCATCAGCTATGCCTGGTTTAAAATCCAATGAAACCAAAAATTCATGGAACATAGTATTCCACACTTTAGGCAATTGTTTTAAGCAATATATGGATCGGTTTAGTAATAAATCATTTCTATTTTTATCTAAATTACGTTCAATGCCTTCTGGAATTTCTAAGAAAACTTTGTCTTTAATTTTACCATTTAAGAAGGCACTACAAATATCAATTTGATGAATAAAATATTTAAATTTATTACTCAAGGCAAGTAACGCATGAACTGTTGACAGTTTGGCAACTGGAGCATAGACTTCGGTGAAATTAAAACCTTTTTGTTGCTGAAATCCGCGAGCCACTAATCTGGCCTTGTACAAAACATTACCAGCAGAATCAGTCTTTTTACTAAACAGCCATCTACACGTGATTGTAGGATCATCCATTGGACGTTTGACCACATTCCAAGTTTCATTGGAAGTCAAAGCATCAACTTCATCTTGAATCGCTTTCTTCCAGCGATCAGACTCAGAGGACCTCAACGCCTCCTCAAAGGTCAATGAACAATCACTTTCAACAGCATTAGCTATGAAAAAGCACGAATCTATAACATCACCAAAGTCTAGTATATTATTAATTTCTCCATCCACTTTAATACTATCAACATTTGTTTCGTCAACTTCCTTTAATATAGGGTCAGAGTCATCATATTTAGATTTACCTATAGACTCTTCATTGAACTCAACATCTCTGGAGAGATGGATTTTACATTTAGTCACATCCAGTAACTTATAACCTGCTGGCGAATATCCCACAAACTTCAATTTATTACTCTTTTTCTCAAATTTATCCGAACTGTGAGTGAAATCCAACATATAAGCGTCGCAGCCAAAAACCCTCAATTTTTTATAATCATACTTCTCACGGTGCCATCTTTCATAAGGAATGTAACTTTTATTGGTTGAACACCGATTTAAAATTTAAGCAACACACAATAAAGCCTCACTCCAGTAAATTTTGTCCAGGCTGCTTTCATATATGAGAGTTCTGGCCCTCTCTCCAAGAGTACGATTCAATCGTTCAGCTTTACCGTTTTTCTGAGGACATCCACCAACAGTGGGTTCTATGGAAATTCCTTTCTTAACACAATATGCTTTAAACTGTGAATTTATATATTCGGTACCACGATCGCACCGTAATCTCTTTACATTTGTATTAAATTTATTAGAAACCAATTCGTGATATTCAACAAATTTTGACAATACCTCAGTTTTGTTGTTCGGCAGATATACAAAACAAAAATTTGAATAATCATCAACGAACGTTAAAAAATATTTCTTGTCATTATACGACACTGGATTTATTATACCACAGACATCAGTATGGACTAATTCCAACGGACTTTTTGTTTTTTGTTCATGTCTGTCAAAAGGTTTTTTATGTTGTTTTCCCATAATACAGGGTTCACAAAACATTTCCTGATTATCAGACATATTAGGAATATGACCTTTATTAGATACAGCTTTACATCATTATTATTCAAATGTGCAAGTCGCTTATGCCATAACTCCAAAGGATTTTTATTTTTATTTCGTGTCAAATTACATGATTCAGTTACGTTATTATAAAAAGTTATTGTATATAAATTTGTTAAATTACTTTTCCCAGTTATAATTACGTTATTAGTTTTGTTACTTATTACATTAACAGACACTTCCTCAAATACAGACCTACATAAAGCTCTTGCCATACATTTGACTAAGAGAAGATTGGTCGGAAGGTCCTTAGCAAATCTAACATTCTTTAATGTGATATTAATTCCATTTTCAGTTTTTAATTTCACAGTACCAACAGCTGAAACAACAAGTTCAACGCCCTTTTTGGCAACCATTATCGACTGAGGTTTTGTCAACATAATATATTCAGAAAATAATGAAATATCATTCACAATATGTGAAGTACATCCTGAATCTAACACAAAAACAATCTGTGGTGGTACAGAAACTTTCGAAATAAGACCCTGATCAGGTACCAAGAAAGTCAAATCGATCTCAGAACATTCATTATTATTATTATTATCGTTAAAAACATTATATGACTGTGAATTATTGTTTTCATTATTATTACTATTATTACTGTTCATTTTATTTTTCCCTCTGTTTATGGATCGATCATTATTTTTAGTATAACAATTTCTAGCTATGTGTCCCTGTTTATTACAGAAATGATATCGAATGTTATTATTATAATTTTGATTCGAATTCTGATTACTAGATGAACCTGAGTAATTATTATTACTAGAATTGTTGCCTTTATTGTTATTTGACTGACTACGATTACGCTGATCATTAACATTACTATTCCTAAAACCACCATGATTTCTAAAATTACGGTAATTCGATCTACCCCTAAATTTATTGTGATATCCTCTGCATGAATTATAATTCGAACCGAAAAAAGCATTCTCTTCACCAGAAACACTTCCTGATGAAGGTTTTGGATTTGATTCATCAGGAGTGGAAGGCAAGCTTCTTGACATCTTTTCAAGGTCCAGTTCACGTTGGAAATTAATAACCTTTCCAATCGCAACTTCCCACGATAGATTGTCAGCATCCTGCATCATTAATTTCAGCGGACGGAAATCACTTGGCAACGATCTAATCATAGTTAAAATACATTGTTTTATAGACGTTGTCTCACCCATTTCAGTCAAACGTCAAGTAACAGACTGAAATTCCATCAAATAGTCCTTCAACTTATCACCAGGCTTAAATCGCATCGAGTACATCTTGGATCTCAGCTCAATCATCGTCATGTCGTTGTCCTTTCCAGCAAGCTGCACAATTGCCCGAAACATCGTTTTTACCATATCGTAAGTCTGGATTGCCTCGATGATATTGTCAGCAACATTATTAGCAATGTAAAACATCACCTTCGAATTCAGCTTTTCCCATTCCTCAGTATGATTCCTACCCGATGGAACAGAATTATGTACAACACTATATAAACCTTCTTTTCAAAGCAGCAGGTCCATCCAGTATCGCCAAGTACGCCCATTATCTCCGTTGAATGGTTCCAGCATCAATTTCATCTCACGTTCCATTTTCGTTAACAGTCGCACAGCAAACAGCAGAAATCAGCAACAAAAAAATATCACAGGCAGACAGCCAAAAATTACACAAAAATGAACAGGAACGAACTAGACATACAGCTTGAGAATACCGTTTACATCAGGATCAAACAAAGAGAATTTAAAATTGAATGACGGTTACTTGGCAAGTTTCTGCAGCACAATTTTTCTCAGACATCACAATGGCAGCCTCTTCAAGTACAATGACTGGGCCCATAACCTGTGAGAAAGTGTCGATCACTAATATGAAAGATTTCACATTAATCGAATAAGAACAACAACCAGCGATGATATTAAACAAACACCATTGAAGAAACACTAAATTTGTAGTCAACACAATAAGTAAAAGATTCAGTTTTTAAGATCTCATTTTATTTTATGTTCACGTAACAACATTTGGAGATCAACTAACTGACAGTTAAAATACGAATATACAATCAGCTATAGCAGATGACGTCACAAGCAGCGACCATGTTACGGCTAAATATATCGACTATGAGCGAGGTCATGAGGAGCATATTCTCACAGATCCCATTGTTCCTATTGTTCTTGCACACTTTCGTTTTTCATGTTTTTCGTTGATAATTAGCTTTAATTGTTCAATTATGGAATCAGCAGTACCATTTTATATAAAGCTGAATGCGATGGAACGAAGTGGTGGTCTCAACCATTTCAGCGGATCCAATTATGAAGGATGGCGATTTTGATTATTCATCACAGTTAAAGACGAAGGTTTAGCTGATTTGCTAGAACGAGAAAAAGCCGGTAGTATTAATCGTGATTATCGTAAGAGAGCTAATAAATGTATGTCGTCGATTATTTGTTTTCTTGCCGATTCGCATCTTTCATATGCTCAAGATATAACTGAGTCATATGAAATCATTGAAAAGCTAGATTGTGTTTATTTAAAGTCCGGTACCGCTAGCAGAATTATGCTGAAACGAGAATTTACCAACTTGTGATTAAAAAAAGGTGGAAATCTCGAAGAATATTTGCGCCATTTTGAGGATCTCATTGTTAAGATGAAGTCTGCGAATATTAACCTCGAGATGCAGGATATTGTGGAGCAAATTTTGATGTCACTTCCATCATCCTACGATACTGTGGTTGCAATTCTGGAAAATCAAGGTAATCTAAATCTTGAAAGTGTCAAAATGAAGTTGCTGAACAAATACACTAAGGTGAAAGGTCCATCATCAGCGCCGAAAGTTGCAGAATCTCAGTCTGCTATGATTGCTGGTCAACCCAGTGGAAATGGTCATCACTCAAATGATGCTGGTCATCTTAATTTTTTTCAGGTTGTCGACATAACGATGGTAATGGTCAAAATAATGGTCAATGAGGTGGTAATCAACGTTTTGGTAACGTACATTCTAATCATAGTAATTATTCTTCGTCTAATCGTAATTTTAAATGTTTCAACTTTGGGAAACCAGGTCACATTAGTCGTGACTGCCGATTGAAGGCAAACAATTCTGGTAATGATCGTGGTACTGATCGCCCACAAGTCAAATGTCTAAATTGTAATCCTTTTTGTCATATTGCTAGGTTCTGTAGAAATAATAATAATAATAATAATAATGGTAATAAGGCTAATTTGTCTGAAAATTTGAATGTTAGTTTGAGGTCATCGTCCGCTAATAATAATAGATCAGGTTCTAATGATAATGTTTCGTTTATGTGTTCTGATAATTTGTCAGATAAGTCGAATTCAGAGACAGAGGTATTGTTTAAACTCGATTCTGGAGCAACTAATCACAACGTAAATGATGATAGTTTGTTTGTAAAAAGTATAATGTTAAAGAATCCTTTTAAAATAAAAATTTATAAACGTAATATGTTCGTGTACGCCACAAAGGTGGGTACTATTGTATGTTGGTCAGAAATGGGCAAGAGATGCACAATTAATAATGTGTTTTACTCTGAAGAATTTCCCACCAACCTTCTATCTATTTGAAAGCTCACTCAGACAGGGATTAGTGTAAATTATGACACACAAGGCAATGCTAAACTCGTTTGTGAAGAAACTGGTGAGCTCATAAATTATAGTAAGTCATCAGAACAACAGTTGTATAATGTTCGTTTCTTTTTAAAAGATTTTTCAAAATCATACATAAATGAATCTGATGAAAATGTTATGGTTGGGGCATCCAAACTTTGGAATAATGAAAAAGATGTCAAATGCCCATATTATAGGAAACTTCAATTATGATAACGTAGATTTTTGTAAGTCCTGTGTGGAAGGTAAACAATGTAAATTGCCTCATAATAGTTCAAGAATTAAAACCTCTCGTCCTCTCAAATCAATTCACACAGATCTTATTGGACCGATGAAAACTACCAGTTTCAATGGAAAACGTTATGTGTTAACATTTATTGATGAATTTACTGCTTTTGCAACAATTTATTTGCTTGAGAACAAAGAACAGGTTTTTGAGTCCTTCCTCGATTATGAGGCCAGGGTCAGAAACATGTTTGGTCGAGGCATTAATGAAATTCGATGTGACATTGGCACTGAGTATATGAACGTGCGACTAAAAACACAATGCAAGCTACTTGGCATTGTTATTGGTAATACTGTCCCGTATTGTCCGCAGATGAATGGCCGTGCTGAGTGTTTCAACAGAACATTGGTTGAGAAGGCTCGCACAATGCTGTTGCATGCTAAGATGGATAACAAATATTGGTCAGAGGCTGTGAGATGCTCAGCATATCTTTACAATCGAACATTTAACTATAGGTGCAAATTTCCAGCGAGACTTTGGTACAATATAGAGGTCAATTTGTCCAATATTAGAGTCTAGTTGTGACGTCTACGCTATAATCACGAAGGAGAAAAGAACTGATAAATTCAATAGTAAAAGTATGTCTATGGTTTTTGTGGAATATAACCCAGAAGGCTATCGCTTGTTGAATACCGACAATGACGAATTAATCATTGCTAGAGATGTAACCTTTGATGAAAGTAAATTTATTAAAAATTCTAGTATAAATAATAAAAATGTAGAACAGGTTGCATCTACAAGTCAAGAAGGGACTAACGTAAATGGAAACTCAAATGAGGTTAACGTAAAGAAACATAATGTAAGTCCATGGGACATTGAAAATATAGAAAGTATTGTTATTAATGAGCCGAATGCAGATGACCCGTGTCATTATGCATACTCTGTTTTTAATGAGTTTCCTCAAACTTTTCAGGAGGCTACCTCCTCAAATAATAGGTCCAATTGGGAGGTGGCAATTTCCAAGGAATTGGAGGCGATTCATGCTAACAATACTTGGACATTGGTCGACCATCCTCGTAATGTGAAACCCATCAGTAGTAGATGGCTATTTAAAGTAAAAGAGGATAGCAATGGTGTTAAATTGTACAAAGCTCGTTTGGTCGCCCGTGGCTTTGAGGTAAATAAGGTATTCGATTTTAAAGAACTGTACGCACCATTTGCAAAAATGAGTACACTCCACACACTTTTATCTTATATAAATTTTCATGGTTATATTATTTCACAAATAGATATTAAAAATTCCTTCCTTAATGGAATACAGCATGATGAAGTATACTTGGAAATTCCAGAAGGTATTTACCTTAACGTAAATCGTGATAGAAAGGTCCTAAAATTAAATAGAGCTTTATATGGACTAAAACAAGCTCCTAAAGCTTGGTTTGAAAAATGGAAGAAGTTCATCACTTCCATTGGTTTTGTATCGTCTAAACATGATGAATGTCTGTATCTTAGTCAAAATTCAGAAGGTGCTGTTTTCATCCTCGTATATGTTGATGATATTTTGATATGTGGACGGAATGATAAGATAATATCAGATATTAAAGTAAAACTCAACTGCACTTTCAAGACGTGATATGGGCAGTGTAAGATCGTATTTGGGGTTGCAAATTAGTTATAATAAACACAGTAAAATATTAAAATTAAACCAAAAACAATTAATAAATAAATTAGCAAAAAAATTTAAAGTAAAAAATTGCAACTCAGTCTACACACCGATAGAGGAGAAATTGTATCTATCTATTGATGATAATAGGGAAAAGGATGAAACATTGTGCACTCGTTACAAGGAGCTACTTGGGTACTTGATGTACATTATGCTTGGGACAGGGCCTGATATTTGTTACGCCGTATCTTACTTTGGACAATTCCAGTGTAATGCTGATAAGGTTGCCTATTCGCACTTGCTCAGAGTATTGAAGTACCTAGTTACCACTGTTAATTTAGAATTGATTTATCGAAGTTTTCCTAATTGTGAACAGATTATTTCATATGTTGATGCTGACTGGGCCAATTGTCCGACTACTCGTAGGTCAGTCAGTGGTTATTGTACATTTGTTTATGGCAATTTATATGGAGAAGCCGTAAACAATCTCTCGTCACTTTATCTACCACCGATGCTGAGATTGTGGCTCTTTGCGACTGTTTACTCGACACAGTTGCCATACGTAATATATTATTGGACATGTATGTAAATGTTTTGTCTCCATGCCTCATATTTGAGGATAATGATAATTGTATCATATTTGCCAATGGCTCAATTAGTAAGAAACATCTCGATGTAAAATTTTATTTCATCCAAGACTACGTTGATGCCAAAATCATAAGTATGAAAAGAGTGCCAACCCTGGACCAGTTGGCCGATGTATTTACTAAAGGATTGGGTCGTACAAAATTTTTGAAGTTTCGAGACTTGTTGCTCGACTGAAGTCGCTTAGCCGCGCATTTGAGGGAATAACCCTAAAACGCCCAATGCCTTAGTGTCTGGTAATAGACACATTTGCCCTTGTACATACGACAGGTTATGCACATACACATTTATATTTTAACATACTTTTAAACCGTCTTTCCATTTGTTAGGGGTGTTGTATCAAATTGTGAACCACAAAAATTTCAAACCTTTGTGTTTGTGTTTTTTATATTAGTTACCTTATATATATATAATTTTAAACTCGTGATATTTTTTATAGCATGTCGATTCATATTTTGTATACGTTTTATATGTTTTGAACTTGATACCTTTTGTCGAGTCTGCACTTTGTTCACGTTTTTTTATAATTTTGTGATATTTATAAATCTTTGAAAAATATCGTAGGTTTGGGGGAGGTGTTGATATACACTTCCGATGTGGCAAACCTGCTAGGTTAACTCACTGTTACCAACTATATTAAGTTGTATTGCTGATTGCGTTCATTCTGTGATGCGAAGAACTTGTTCCTTTAAATAATTATAACCTGTAAATCTGTAACTCTGCTATCTTACTATGTGCAGCTCGTTTGGCCGTTTTACCTAAAGGTCTGTGATATGATATTGTGAGTTTGAAACTTTAAACTTCAGGAACTATCATCGTGCGAACTGAATTAAGTATGGAAACGAACGAATCAAACTGAGAATTATATCACCATTGAATAAAAGAGTAAAACGCATAAAAACGACAAAGTATAAATATGACTAGTATTTAATATGTTTCGACAACAGAGGCCATCAGCTGAATGATTTACAAACATAAGAAAAGGTTAAGTACAAAAACGTTACGTCCACAGACTAAGTGGGAATCACAGACAGTAAGATAACAAATATTGGGTACATTTGAATTGGTATAACCAACAGATATTCTGTCTGTTTTAATTCGCCTGTCATGGTGGTTGTTAACAAAATTCGTGACAGTGAATTGGTGTTTATTCATTACTTTTTCATAAAATGAACTTATAATTTGATGTGAGGTATGCAGAACGAGGATCGAAAGAACTTGAGACTTTTGACTTTTAAGACGTTTATTTCGCAACTAAAATATATTTGACAAACGAAAAAGTAAATGGTGAAGCAACAGCGATATACGATCGAAAGTAGTAGGGGAAACACTTCGTGACTAGACTGTACATATGACATATATATATAGAATGATGTGATGATGATGATGAAGAATGAGATGAGGTGGGATTTCGTATCAACACCCCCCTGAAATTTTACCGAATAATTTCTTCATCATGTTCCCTGAAAATGAATTAATAATTATTATTTAAAAAAAGGAAAAAAAATATTAAATACACAAAAAATACAAGTACAAAAATATATGCATAATAAAAAAAATTTTGAAAAATATTGACATTGTATGTTTATTATTGATGGTAACTTGAGTTTCTAAAAAAAATTTATTGCGCTGTGCTTCAAAATAAAATTGGTAAAAACAAATTAGTATAAAATAAATAAATAAATAAATATGTATAAAAATATGGTAACATGCATGCAATAATGAACACTATCGTGTATGTAAATATTATATGGTATATGTGATGTAATTTTAAAAAAAATAAAAATATAAAAAAGTAAAAAATGGTAATGTGGGGACATTACTCGTATGAGGTTTTAGGGGCTCGCACCCCTCGACAACAGTCGCCGCCCAAAGGCTGGCAATAATCGTCTCTATGACATTAAACTAATACACACAAATGCGTTTGTATGTTCGTACCTGTACGTACGTACAGGTAAGATACATCGTACGAGTCGAGATCAATTACCTGATAACGATCTCGGTAATGTCACGACTCGGTACCAAACGCACTGCGTCGTTTCTTATCATCTCAACGGAGACAGGAAACGACGCAACGTATGACATAATTACGTATACATACGTACGTATGTGTGTCTGTGTGCGTGTGCCAAATTCGGTATATAAACTCTCAGAACCGGCTCAAAAATCGCCAGTGTTCGCCGAGGATTTGGCTCTCCCATACTTATTCGTATGAAGTGGCAGAACACGCAAATACTGTTGAAGACCTTCTAGTGTGAATATCTCTCACGACAAGGTATTCCACAGGTAACATGCATAATTATTAAAATATTTCGAGTAATATATAAGTTTTCGCTCGTATAATTCGAGATGAAAGGAAAAAGAAATTCAAAAAAAATATTCACGAACATATTATACAAATGAATAGAAATAAAAGAAGGCGAGAGAAAAAATATGACAAAAGGTTTTTCCATTTGTGAGTTCAATGAATTGGAGCGTACGTTGCGTATTTTATCTTAAAAATAAACATGAAAAAGATTGCAGAATAATATTTGTTGCATCGTATACTATCTTTCGTACGTTGTATTGTATTTGAAGTGGCGTCTAATATGTTCTCAGATAAGGCAACGTTTTCGATTTATCTTAATTTGCGGTCATGTAATAGGTTTTTATCTCTATTGTGTTTATTGTCGGAGAGTTTCTTTTCATAAAAATTTGTGTGGGAATATTACATGTATTTCTCTCACGCTTGTTGGAAAGTGTATAGGGTTTTTATTATACGATATTTAGGGTTTTTACTTGCTCGTTTTTCCTAATTTTTTCTTTGTTACAATATTCGAGATGTCGAGCATTTATCTGTTACAAGTATTTTCTGGTAAATGGTCTTATTAAGTATTATTTTTGACAATGATTGAAGGTTAATTTTTCAGCAAATATTTTCGTGTTATGACTTATTTTCGAACATTTTACGACTTGTACTTGGAATAGGACAAAATAATTTTTGGACATGTATTAATTTTGACTTTAATTTCTTATTATGTGTATATATTTGTTTCGTTTAATATTTTCACAATTATGTTTTCAAATTTTGATCGATCTAATGATTTTGTTAGGATATCCACTAATTGATTCTCAGATGTGACTGTTCTAAAAAATATTATTTTTTCCTCAAAGGCTTCCAAAATGGAGTAGCACTTGATCATTAGGGCTCTCGACTTTCTTTAACTTCCCCCGGAACATATTTTCTGTGTTGAAATGTTGTCTTCCATAATATCCACTATTAATTTTTCCCCAAAAATTTCGAAATTTATATACTGCATCACTTTTATAGTA
The DNA here is from genome assembly GCA_011428145.1 of Ericerus pela. Classification (NCBI taxonomy): domain Eukaryota; kingdom Metazoa; phylum Arthropoda; class Insecta; order Hemiptera; family Coccidae; genus Ericerus; species Ericerus pela. The sequence goes on from WOFM01000342.1 coordinate 255,843, forward strand.
TCAAGGGTGTCAAAAACTGCAATTATTTCAGCCGCGGTACTTGATGAGGCGTGAATAGTCTGTTTGCAGCATTTCCACTCCACCAAGTCTCCATAGGCGAATAGCATAAATCCAGTTATTGACTTCCCTTTATCCAGATTGTGTAATTCTATATTTTTATCGTCAACTTGGGGTGTGTAAGATGCATCAATGTATGCCTGTATTCCATCCCCCTTTGATGTAAATTTAAGATTATAATTTTTGGTTGTATTGACGTATCTGAATATCCTTTTTACATAATTTTTTAAAGTATCGTTTGAACAGTTCTGAAAATGGGAAAAGAAATTTACTGGGAATAATATGTCCGGTCTTGTAAGTCTTGCCAAATAAAGTAGTCCCCCTATCATCGATCTATACTCCGTGTCATCTCTGCCATTTTGTATTTTGTCAATTTTTAACCCCGTTTCCATGGGTGTATTTGTATTTTTGAGTTCAGAGATTCCAAATTTTTTAATCATTTTTTCTATGTGTTTGTTCCGTCCCGTTTCTGCAGACAAATCAGTTCGTCTACAGAAACGTGTCGAACAAAATATAGACAACTATTATTCTTAATTCTTAGAATAATAGCTGTCTATATACCGAATTGCTTCTCACGATCAGACACCACCAGATATGCTGACTATAATGTGTCATCATATTTGGCGGATGTTCTGTATCACGCCACCTTTTGGTCGGCCATATTT
>WOFM01000034.1:0-100552 GCA_011428145.1 Ericerus pela
AAAAAAACAACTTGACCTTAAGGAACTTTGCACAAGCAAACTTACAATTTATAATAAATTTATTTGCAATTGAACTCTCTGTTAGGTATTGTTACCAAATTTTACATTTTAAAGATGAGCATTATTCAACATCACTATCATCACTATCATCAACACAATGAGCCTAATGGGTGATTTAAGAAGTCATCATTCACCTCATCCTCCACATTATCTTGAATTTCCTCATCCCTCATCTAGTTCAGAAGTATAATCAGATTCATACCCAGACTCATTAGGATCATCATAATTACCAATATCTATAACTTGATAAGGATCACCATAATCATTGTAATCAATATAATCTAATTCATAATTATCTTCATAATCTAATTCAAAATTTTCTAACCACTCCACTCCAAGATTGTTTTCCATTTTAGAAGATTTAACTATCAGAGATGAACTCAATCTGACAAGTATTTATATAGAAAAAAAAAATTGAAATATAAAATATATAATTAATGTGGTCCAACCAATTTCTTATTTTAAATTTCTTTATAAAATTTTTTCTCTTTAAATAATAGCTTGTCATCAACAATTGCAAAAATGGATTTAATTACAAAGCTTCAAAATCAATTTACTAGAGAACAATTATATGATTATCTCAAAATAAAATATAGAAAGATGTTCAAAATTAAAGAAACATGACTTAGCAAAAATTGTTGCTCACCATTTACAAAAAAGAAGGCACCAAAACTTGATCAATTATTCAATTTTGATGAAAGTATTTTCAGTACTGATAAACCAATACAAGAACTTCCAAGAAGAGATAGAGATATTGAAGTAAGAGAAGGTACTTCAAGAAATTGGAGAAATATGATTCATGATTATGAAATATACTGTGATTCTGCAAAGTATGATTTAATAAGATTTCTATTCAAGGTTAATGAAAAACTTAATGAAATTGCAAAAAGAGAATTGAAAACAAAGAATAGTATAAGCTTCCAATTAGTGGCAGTTGTAGATTATATTGAAGTAAATTTATCTGGTGAACAAGTTAATACTCATAGAAAATATTTTCGATCAACAAGAAATATTATAGTTCATTCAAGTGCAATTAAAAGTGCCCAAACATCAACAAAAAATGAAATATTAAGAAATTTTGATAGTTATAATGCTAAAAATACAGATATAGATTTGATAGAGTTATTAAGTTGATATTCATTCTGATCAAAACAATCCTTGCGTGGTGGAACTTATATTCAATTACCAAGTTTTATTATCTCAAAAAAATGTTGTATTAATGTGAAAAATATAAAAACTAATAAATTCAAATGTCTCAAACAAGAAGATCTTAGATGCTTCGAATATGCTTTGGAAAGTATTTTAAAACCAGTTGAAAATCATACCGATAGAGTTTCTAACTATAATATTACAAAATATGAAGAATTAAAAATGGAATATCCTATTAAACTAGTACCTGAAAATATTGAAATATATGAAAATTCATAAACAGATCAATTAATATTTATAAATATGATGATGATAAAATAAGTTTATATTATCATAGTCAAAAATTTAACAACAAGGAAGGACATATAAATTTTTAAATAAAGTGTAGAAGCAATTTATATGTGGTAATAATATATTCATGAAGAACATGAATGATCAAGAACACGAACACATGTAACAACGTAATATGTAAAAGTAAGAAACGGTTAATCTTGAATAGACGTTTCTACTCAGTGTAGTCAAATACGAAAAACTAAATATGTATATCAATATTGCCCCTCTTGAACTTAAAATTAAAAATTACATACATTGAAAGACAACACAACAATAAAAAATTTGGTAACTCAAATCACTTAATACCTAAAGAATCTCGGTGTATAACAAATATATTAGCACCTAATGGCTTAGTCAAAATATCAGCAGTTTGGTCATTTGACCTCACAAATTCTACATGTACACTACCTTTGGCTACTTCATCATTAATAAACTTATACTTTACATCAATATGTTTACATCTCTTATTATTATCATTATTGTTACAAAATAAAATGGCATTACGATTATCTTCGAACATAACCACAGGTCCGGATAAAATATCAATCTCACTTAGCAATTGCCTCAACCAAAGTGCCTCTGTAATGGAAGTGGAAAGTGCAACATATTCGGCCTCCGCTGTGGACAGTGCCACGCTAGCTTGCTTATTCGACTTCCATGACACTGCACAATTACCTAAGAAAAATACACAACCAGTACGAGATTTACGATCTATATTATCGCTACCGAAGTCAGCATCAGCAAACCCTTTCAGAACGAAGTCAGAAGACCGCTTATAACGCAAGCACAAATCTATGGTGCCTCTCAAATAACGAAGTATACGCTTGGCATGACCATACATTTCTTCGGTAGGACATTCTTGAAACTGACTTAATTTATTCACAGCAAAGCTGATATCAGGTCTCGTGGTATTAGCTATGAAGTTTAAACATCCTAGGAGCTGCCTATATGGCTTTTTAGTCATTAAGTTTACGTTATTACAAGGTTCAATTTTGAGATTTTGCTCCATAGGCGTACGAGAAGGATTACATTCTTGCATCCTGAACTTCTTCAAAATCAAATTAATATAGTTACTTTGAGATAATGTCACCTCACCTTGCGACATTTTCCATTCAAGGTCAATTCCAAGAAATTTATCTGCATTAGAGAGGTCAGTTACTTTAAATCTACGAGAAAGCTCATTCTTAAGTTCTTGAAACTCAGTTTTGTTGTTACTAATAATAAAAATATCATCCACATATAGTAAAAGATAAGTCTTTACGTTGTTTGAGTTTTTATAGTACAGACATAAATCGTTCTTTGATCGTTGAAAATTAATAGAACTTAAGAAATCATTAATGCAATTATTCCATTGTCGAGAACTTTCACGAAGACCATAAATTGCCTTTTTAAGTTTGCACAGTTTGCCTGTGACCTCAAATCCAGGTGGCTGTTGCATATAGACGTTTTTATTACGATCTATTTCACCATATAAAAAGGCAGTAGTGACGTCCATACAGGACACAAACATTTTAAATTGAACAGCGACGCAAATCAAAATTCTCAAAGTCGAATACTTAGCAACAGGAGAAAAGGAATCCTCTTGTTCGAGAGAAAAACCTCTAGCAACCAATCGTGCCTTGTGGGTCTCCCTTCCCTCTCTCTCCTTGTAAGAGAAAACCCATCTACAAGATACCATTTCTCCCCTGCTACTCTCACTTCTGTCGACCAGAGTCCATACGTCATTCTCATGCATTGAATCCATCTCTTTTCTCATCGCTTCTCTCCATAGATCAGCTTCACCAGAAGCCATCGCCTCCGCATAGCTTACAGGTACATTACCTTTCACAGCAGTCAAAAACGTACCTACCTCGTAATCTTCAAATCTCTTTGGTAACTTCCTTTCACGCTGGGTCCTCGCTGAAACACCTGCTTCTAGTTCATCTGGACCAGTCTGTACAACAGGTACAACTGGTTCAGCCTCGACTGGTTCAACAACATTACCACTTTCTACAGTCCCTTCATTCAAATTTTCATTTGGCTCGTCATTCACAGGTGTTTCCCCAACTTCATTCAGGCCAAAAAGTTCTGAATTCAAAATAACTTCTTTCATCTCCTTCAAATCCGCTACGTCCGACCAGTCAGAAATGTTTAAGCACTCTTCAAATTCTACATTCCTAGCCTCCTTAACCTGATTGGTAAGAGGATTCCATAGTCTATAGCCAGAAATAGTAAAACCAATCAAAATACACTTTTCGACTTTTTCAGAAAATTTAGCACGAAATTGTTTAGGAATATAACGATATGCAATGCATCCAAAAATTCTTAATCTAGACACGTCAGGTATTTTGCAATAAAATTTCTCAGCAGGTGTAATACAATCATTACCAACAGGGCAACGATTTAAAATGAAAATGGCAGTTTCCACGGCATCAGACCAAAATTTTACGTTAAGTTTCGATTGCAAAAGTAAAGCTCTAGCTTTCTCAACGATAGTGCGATTATTACGTTCTGCACAAGAATTTAATTGTGGCGTATAAGGAGCAACATACTGAACACAGATTCCATTATCTCGACAAAAATCAATAAATTTATTCCCTGTGAACTCGCCACCATTATCGCATCTAATCGTACCTACTTTAAAATCTGTCTGAGCATGAACAAAATTCAAAAATTCTTTCAAATATTTCAACGTTTCATCCTTACTTCTCATGCAGTAAGCTGCTTTAAAAGAAGTATAATCGTCAATAAAAGTAAGGATATAGCGATCACCATTTCTGCTATTTTGGTTAACAACGACAACATCCGTATGAATTAACTGTAATGGACGAGAACTTCTATCATAATTACGTTGATTAAAAGGAGCTCTAGAAAATTTACTCAAAATACAAACTTCACATTTTTCAAATTCAGACGTTTTTAAATTATCTAAGTCAAGTCCATGAACCAAATCTTTTTGTGCTAAGTTTTTCAAACTATTATAATTCAAATGGCCAAAACGCCGGTGCCAAATTCGTGATCGCTCATCAATAGAATTTGCAAGGCAAGCATTTGTTTGGACGAAATCAACTTTATCAACATCAAATATAATGCAGTATAAATTCGAATGAGTGTGACCAGTGGCTATTAATTCATCACCATCATAAACAAAAACCTTACCATTATTAAAAATGACAGAATAGCCAATTTCATTTAGTCTTCTAACAGATAATAAACTACTGTGCAAATCATCAACTGCCAAAACATTTCTTATGGTGATATCAATTTTATCACAAATAACATCCAAATCACCATAATTTTTACTAATTAAAGTGCTATTCTGTTTTGAACTACTGACTTCAAGTGGTACATCAAAAGCTTCTACGTTATTCATTAAGTTCAACAAATTACTTGAAATCATATGATCAGTAGCTCCACTGTCTAAATAAAAAGGTAATCTATTCGGTTCATCAGGTATATTAGGAGTAAATAAACTAACAGTAAAGAAATTTCTCCTTTTATTGGTCTGGTTATTATTATTTACGTTACTCCTACAGTTCTTAGCTAAGTGACCAACTCTATTGCATAAAAAGCATCTTTTATTCTGATAATTATTGAAATTATTACTCCTATTGCCACTGTTGAGGCTACTATTTTGGTTACTGTCAAAATTATTACCAACATTATTCTCATTTCTATCAGACGAAAAATTACGATTTGAAGAGTTTCGATCAGAAAAATTATTCGAATTTTTATTATCATGAAACGATTACCAAAATTATTTTTATTATTATGACCAGAATTACGACGAAAGTTACCAGAATTGAAATTATTACGATGTTGAGACGAATTATTATTTCCACCATGTCTGTTGGAAGAATTTCCTTGACGAGAGAAAAATGCAGCAGAATCCTGCTTGGTCTCAGAAGAAGATTCACCAGCCTTTGATCGCCGAGTTTCATCTTGTTGAATAATTCTGGCCTTCAAATTTGCTAGGTTTCTGTTTGTCTCTGGCAGAGCATCATAGTACGCAACTACTGTGTCAAAAGATTCAGGCAAAGTTAATAACAAATATTTAATTATATCAGGCTCCTTGACCTCTTCACCATAACCACGTAGCTGATTAATCAATTTCTCAAATTCTGTGAGGTGATGAACAGCATCAGGACTGTCATCAATGGACATCTTCAAAATTTTCTTTACAACACGCATGCAATTCAATGAGTCTTTATGATTATAAACACGATCAAATTCTTCCATCATACCTTTAGCTGTAGTCTGACTCATAATTAGTTCAAGTTGATTACCATTAACACGTTCTGTGATGAGACGAATAGCTTTACCATCATTCTTTGACCATTCTGCAGAAGGGGCAGCTGGCAACGGTTTCTCAATTTGATCAATCAAACCTTCGGATCTGAGCAGCACTTGGATTCGGAACTTCCATTCACGAAAATTCGTCCCATCAAAGGGTTTAAGCATAACAATTGATGACAGCGTACTGGCCGCCATTGTTATTCAGGCAAAGACGATCACATTAGCAAATAAAAAAAATGACTAGATTTATACAACCATCGGACGTAGCAATTCATGAAGAAGAGGAAACACACGATCTAACATTAATTATTTTGAAAACCTTGCTCTGCTACCATTTTAAATAAAGTTTAGAAGCAATTTCTATGTGGTAATAATATATTCATGAAGAACATGAATGATCAAGAACACGAACACATTGTAACAAACGTAATATGTAAAAGTAAGAAACGGTTAATCTTGAATAGACGTTTCTACTCAGTGTAGTCAAATACGAAAAACTAAATATGTATATCAATATAAATTTACTCTTATATAATGAGCATATTGTTGGAATTAAAAATCTAAGTGCTTTATTGAGAGGACAAATTCATAGAAATTCAAATCATGTCCATATTTGTATGAAATGTCGTAAAAAATTTCAATAGAGACTGAGTATAATTCCCATATTGAACATTGTATCTATGAAAAACAGAATATTAAAATGCCAACCAATAAAATTAGAAATACTATTCATTTTATGCTGAACAATATCATCCATATACTTTAACATTGGATTTTGAATGCACATTAAAAAGATGAAAAAACAAATAACTAAACAACAAAATATATTCATAAACATGTTCCAAATAGTTTCTGTTTCTATTCAGATGAAATGAGAGCACAATTAGTGAGACATAGTAGTATAGAGACATTGATGAAGAAGTTCAATGAATTGCTCCAAGATCATGGAAAAGAATATCATACCTTGAGAATGAAGAATGAAAAAATGATTTGGGGAAAAGAAGAAGCTAACAAGTTCAGAATCAGCTACTCATTGTCATATGTGGTAATCATAAATTCAATAATGAAAATGAAAAAATAAAAGATCATGATCATTTTACTGGTAAATTAGAGGAGCAGCTTGTATAAATGTAATTTGAATTTGACAATGCCTAAATTCATTCCAGTATTAATTCATAATTTAAAATACGATTCAAAGATATTTCTCAGTTGGTTATTAAAATTGTGTAATGAATATGAACAAAAATATGATTTGAATATTATTCCAAAAATAATGAAAATTATAGCACATTTTCAAGGAAAGTAATCATTGATGAATATGAACAAGATTATGACTTAACAAAATGTCTCAAATGTAATAAGAAATATTACGATAAAATATTAGACAAATGCCCCAATTGTGATGAAAATGTGCTTAGGAAAGGAGATGCAACTGAATGTAAGAAATGTGATAAACCTAATCTTAATATAAAAAGAAAGGGTGATAAATTTCCAAAAACAATGGAATTTAGATTCATTGACACATTAGCTTTTGTAGGAACAAGTTTAGAAAAAGCAGTCAAAAATTTAGCAGAAGTTAATAATTGTTTCTGTTCAAAATGTAAGAAAGTTCAAGAAATAGAGGAAGGAAAATTCTTACCAATAGATGAAAATGGAATTCTAAAATATGAAGCTGAATGTAAAAATTGTAAAAAAATATTGAAGAAACCAATTAATTATAACAAGTTTACAAATATTTTGAAAATGTTTAAGAAGGAAGATTTACATTTGGTTTTACAAAAAGGAATTTATCCATATGAATGGTTAGATGATTATAAAAAGTTCAATAAAAAATTACCTTTGGATAAGAAAAACTGGTATTCTACATTAAATGATAAAGAGATATCTGATTTGGACTTGGCATTTGCAGTAGAAGTTTATAATCATTTCAAATGTAAAAATTTTGGAAAATATCATGATTTATATTTAAAACTAGATACAACTCTTACAAAAGATATTTTTGATAATTTTCGAGAGACATGTTATAAAATTATAAATTAGATCCAGTTTATTATATTTCAGCTCCACAATTATCAGATGCTGCTTCATTGAAATATACAGGTCAAGAACTCGAATTAATTACTGATCAAGAAAATTATGAGCTTTTTGAAAAAGGAATTAGAGGCGGTATTTCTAATATTCCGCACAGACATGCTCTGGCAAATAATTGTTACTTTTATGATCAGAAACTTGGTAAAACAATAAAATTAAGCAAAGAAGATGCTGTGAAGAAAGGAATCTGGAATAGTCAAAAACATATTAGTTATATCTTATATCTAGATTGTAATAATCTATATGGTTGGGCTTTAAGTCAACCTTTACCAATTGGAGAATTTCTAAATTATAATTTATTAAAAGATAAAATGAGACAACCATCTGACTTCACTGAAGATATAATTCTCAATTTAGATGACAATGGTGAATATGGATATACATTTATAGCAGATTTAGACATTCCAATAGAATTACATAATAAATTTAAAGATTATCCTATGATTCCAGAACATTATATCCCTACAGAAGAAGAATTATCTGACTATCAAAAATATTTGATTAAAGAAAAAATTGGAAATAAACCAAAAGAAGGTAAATTGATAACTACATTGCATTCAAAAAAATACTATATTATTGATTTTAGAATGTTGAAAGAATGTTTAAGACAAGGTATCATTTTAAAAAGTGTCAATAATTATATAAGATTTAAACAAAAAGCCTGGTTAAAACCATACATTGACATGAATACAAAATTGAGATAGGAAGCTAAAAATGATTTTGAAAAAGATTTCTATAAGCTAATGAATAACTCAGTTTATGGAAACAAATGGAAAATGTAAGAAATAGATGTGATGTGAAAATATTAACTTCCCCAGATTCATTTCTCAAACAAACAAATTATGAAACAAGAACTATACTAGATGAAGACACAATTTTACTTGCTAGAAAAAAGCAAACAGTAAAATTGAATAAACCAATTTATGGAGGATTTGTTGTTTTAGAAATATCTAAATTATTAATGTACCAGTTCTACTATAATGTTTTAAAGAGAAAATATGGAGATAAAATAAGATTATTAGGAACTGACACAGATTCACTGATTGTCTATATTGAAACAGATGATGTGTATAAGGATATAAAAGAAGATATTGCATATTATGACACATTTGATTATAAAATAGACTGGATGCCTCAAAAAAATAAAAAAGTTCCTGGACTATTTAAAGATGAATATTTAGGAATACCAATACGTGAATGGGTGGGACTGAGGTCAAAAATGTATGCGTTTAAAAATGATATAAAAGAAAAGAAAGTCTGTAAAGGAATAAAGAAATCAAATATAGAAAAAATGAAATTTGAAATGTACAAAAATTGTTTAGTTGAAAGTAAACAGACTGGGGAAAAAGTATATTCAATTATTTCTAAACAACATCATTTATATACAGTAGAATTGGATAAAATTGCATTATCACCATATGATGATAAAAGATATTTAATAGATAATATTAATACACTTCCATATGGATATCAACTTAAAATATGAAAACCTTCTTCAAAATTCTTTTTATATGTTTCATTTTTATCATTACATTCTTTATCAATAACTAAAAATCCATATTTTTGACTCCAACATGAATTACACATTTCTTTGAATTTTTCAAAAGTCAAATCTGTAATATGATTATTAAATATATGTTTCAAGTTTGTGAGATCTTGTTTGAAAATAATTAAGTAATTGAAATTATCTCTTATACACTGTTTTTGGACTTTTGAATATGTTTGGGCCAAATAAAAACAGGAAATATTATAATGTCGACCTCTCAAATAGTAAGTTGCAATATTTTCTTGAGGGTCAGTCAATATATCATCAAAAATTATGACTGAATATGGTTCTATTTCTTCTGGTTCTTTCAGTTCATTTGGTAGTAGAGTTGTTAATTCTACTTTAAATTCTGCCTTGCTATTATCACAAGATGCAGATAGCAAGCTATTATATATCTCAATTATTGATTTCAATCTATCATATTTTTCTTGGTGAGGAGTTTTTGTGCATAGATATATATTTGTATAAGTGTTTATTTCCAATAGAATTTGAATTAAAACATTTGTTTTTCCACACCCTGAAGGACCAAAAATACCTGCGCGTATTATATTTGGAAATATATCATTATGTCTAGGATGGGGTTCATTGTAATCATAATTTTCAACTTTGATAGGAGCTTTTAATTTATTTGTTTGCATTTATTTGAAATAATTTTCTATATAAATACATTAGTATAAGCTGATTTATCACAAGATAAACTTGTTCAGCAAAGTGCATATCTGTGATATGGACAAAGATATTAATGATTATATAAATTCAACAAAGAATCTAAAAGAGCAATATGATACTATTAGAACAGGAAAGATCTATAAGCAAGAAGAATTGAAAGAATTATATAAACCTATTACCACACCTTTGAAAAAACTTACAGATGAAATAAAACAAAAAACCATACCAAAATATCCTCAAATTATGTCAGAAACCTTACCAGAATATGTGACAGCAAAGCAGTCTCCCCCACAGGTATTAGAGAAAGAGGACATAATTAAAGTTATTGGAAGAACTGCACAAAAATTCTTATCAAATTATGCTTCAAAGGATATAAAGACAGACAGGACATTTGGAATTAGAGTTGAAAATGATGATCTATTTATTGGTAATCAACCTATCTGGATAAGAGATAATAATATTAAATTTGAGGATGGGACAGAATTCATAGGAACTGATGGTTTATGGGAATTGTTAACATTAGAAGAACCAAAGAATTATAATGAAGATGATGTTGATAATTACGCAAAAATTTTACAGAAAACTAGTAGTTATAAACATAGTAATAATCCTACTTCAAACAAAGTAAAATCAAGTACTGGATACAAATATAATAATATAGTAAAACCTTTACTAATAAAAAAAGGACTTATAAAAATTAAAACAGGTAGTGGACTCAAAATGCAAAATTTAGATGAAACCTTAAAGAAATTAGTAAGTGTTTATATGAATATTCAAAATGGACATTCAGATCCTGAGAATATAAGAAACATTCTAAATGAAATTAAAACTTTAAATTTGAGTGCTAATTTAAAATCAGATAAATATATTTATTGGGATAATTTAGATGAACTGTTTCAAAGACTTACAGTTTTATATGGAGAAATGCAGAGTGGAAATACAAATCCAACACTTAAAAATGAAATTATTAGAATTTTACAAGAGCTTAAGGAACTATCTGCTGGATAGGATGTTGCTAACGCATGCATATATTTTTTCTATTAATAAATACAATAACATGTCACTAACTGGAAGAAAATTTGTAACTGTAGTTGAGTTTAAGAAACTTGAACAAAGAGTCAGAAAAATAGAGAGTAATTTAGGAATTTCAACCCAAGGTAGCTCTGTTGATGTGACCAGCATAAGCAGGTCTAATCCTGTGGATGATTTTGACTCAGATAAAGAGGAAGAAGAGAGAGAAAAAAATTTATTTATCTATATATGGAGCCAGATTTATTCACTGAAAATATTAATAGTTTCAATAAAAATTCAATTCCAAAACATCCTGATTTATCTTATGCCGGACATAAAACATTTGTATTTATTCGTATTCATTTACACAATCAAGTAGTAAATCAACCTAAAAAGCATAATACCGCTAGCACAAGTGAATTTGGAGAATACAATCTCATCTTTGAGTATGTATTTTCCTATTTTACCTTTTTTATATATACTTTGGGAAAGAAAAATTTTAGTATGAAAGAAACTGATGGAAAATATATGCTCTACAATACTAATAATACTAATGAAACTATCTGCTTTGATTATAGATCTAGTGAGAATCAGTTTACTGAATCCAAAGCTAATATAACTTTTGTTATAAATCATAAAAAAATGAATAATTATGATCATGAAAAATTCATCAATCTTGTTAACATAGCAGAAGGAAATATAGGTGTTTATGTGAAAAAAGATTATAAAGATTTTTATTTCCAATTAACTCCTTCTACGAGTTTAAATCTACCATTAATAAATCTGGGAAATCAAGAATATAGACCTAAACTGAATATTCTTATAGAAGATAAAATTTTTGGAAATTCAACAGATCCACTCCCAAAAGATATTGAGAAAAAGTTGAATAATGAAACTATATTTCTAAGAATTTATAAAGATTTTGATAAGAAAACATTTAATACTGAAAAATTACCAGGAATCAAAGTGCTTACATATAAACAAAAATTAGCAGGAATTGATCAGACTATAATCATTTTAGCAAATGTTGATTATATTTATGAGAAGGTTGAGAAAATAGGATATAAACTAATCAAGAATTCTTACTTCAAAGATAGAGAAATGAGTTTATACTTTATTGATGAAAATACTTCAAAGGATTTATTTGGTGCATATAAAATTGATATTTTCTTATTCCAATGCCAGTCACAAGCTATTAGGAAGACAATGCAAGATACATTCAAATCAACTTATAAACAAATTCTCAAGAATGATTTTGATATCTGCATATTCAATAAATCTGAAAATTATATTTCAATTACATTTCTATAAAATTTTTCATTAATAAATTAGACCTACAATATGGAAATCTCTGATGATACAGAAGCAGAACCTCCTGATAAATTGAGTGAAGAAGAGGAAGAAAAAAAATGTATTCTTACCATAGTTTTATTTTTAAACTTATCTGGAATTTTAGAAGAATTTTTAGATGTATAAATGGAAGAAGCAAAAGAACTTCATGCCCCAGTTAGGAGAAAATTTTGTCGAAGAAGAATCATAACTAAGGGCATTGATGATCTGTGGGCTGCTGATTTGTTGATTATGGATAAGTATTCTAGACAGAATAAAGGTTTCAAATATCTATTAAATGTTATTGATACATTTTCTAAATATGTCTGGATTGAACCTCTAAAAAATAAAACTGGTAAAAGTGTTGTTGAAGCTTTTGAACATATTATTACACAATCTAAGAGGAAACCAAACTTACTTCATGTTGATATGGGTAGAGAATTTGTGAATGAAACTTTTAAATCCATATTGAAAAAATATAACATCAATATGTATCATACTTATAATGAAGAGAAATCAGCAATAATTGAACGTTTCAATAGAACACTAAATCAAAAATTAAAAATCTATTTTGAGGCTAGAGACAACTTTAAATGGTATGATATTTTACCAAATATAATAGAAGAATACAACACTAAGGATGTTCATAGAACCATAGGAATGAAACCTATTGAAGTTAATAAGAATAATGAGGAACAAATCTCAATAAGACTCAGCAAACAAAATAAATGTAATGAGTCAATTCCAAAATTTAAAATTGGTGATAGAGTAAGAATTTATGCCTACAAAAGACTTTTTAGTAATAAATATAAAAATAATTGGACAAGAGAAATTTTTATAATTGACAAAATTTTGTATACAAATCCTATAACTTATTCTATCAAGGCTGAAGATGGGGAAGAAATTCTTGGTAAATTTTATAATCAAGAACTTTTGAAAACTGAATTTTAATCATCCTGCAGATTTATAATTTTTTTATATATTAAATGAATCAAGATTCACTTGTGAAAAGCTTGTCTAGCGACTATAGGAAAAAATTATTTAATAATCAATTGAGTTCTTTCCCAAAACCAAAAGAGGGGGGTGGATTAGTGAATTCGGTAATTGATAATTTACCTCTTGAACTTCATGTACCTGGATATGAATATCTTGGACCAGGTACAAATTTAGATTTGAAATTATCGCAAGGTGTAAAACCAAAAAATAAATTAGATGAAGCTGCACAAAATCATGATATTGCTTATGCTAGATCAAGTGATGTTGATAAAAGACATGAAGCTGATTACAAATTACAAGAATATGCCTGGAAGCGTGTGATTGCTGATGATTCAGATATAGGTGAAAAAGCTGCAGCATATCTAACAACAAATGCTATGAAAGTAAAAAGGTAGTTAGGAGCTGGTATAAAGTATCCAATTAATTTAGATGAAAAAGAGCAAAAATTGATTCTTGAAGGTATAAAACTAAGGAAACCTATCACTCTTGATTTAGATCATGAACAGTTAATTAGAACAAAAAATAGTGTCATGAATGAGACTTATTTACCTTTATCAACTTATCAAATAAAACAAATTAAGAAAGGAATCAAGCAAAAGAAACCTGTAAAATTACAACTGAAAGTTCCCCAATTAGAATATATAAATGAAAATAATAAAACTGGTGGATTTTTACCTGCTCTACTGGAGGCTTTACCAATTATATCAGCAGTTGCAACTAATCTTGTGAATGCTTATAATAACAAGAAAACAAATAATAAATTAGTTGAAGAAAGGATTAAGAATAATAATACTGAAAAAGAAAATTTAGGATATGGGTTAAATGCAACAGCAAAGCAATCTCTCCCTGCAAATGAAAAGGTATCAGATTTCATTAATCATTATAAAAATATTCAAGCAGCAGAAAAAAAATTGGGAAAAGGATTTTATGTGAATGCAATGAGAGCAAGAAACAAGGAAACTGAAGGTCAAGGTTTCTATATCAACTCTAAAAAAAAAAATTGAAACTTCCTATTAAACCTTTATCTGATCTAGAGCTGGAAATGTATGCAAAGGATTTGAATATACCATATTTCCGAGGTGTTTTTATGAAAGATCAAATTCCTAATAAAATTAGAAAAAATGAAAGTATGATTATTAATTTAGATAATTCCATTGGACATGGAACTCACTGGGTTTGCTTTTTGAAAAAAGATAAAGTAATTAATTATTATGATTCTTTTGGTGTTAAACCACCTATTGAATTATTAAATTACTTCAAGAACTTCAAAGTTTGTTACAATATTGATCAAATTCAGAATTTTAATGATGTCATATGTGGTCATCTTTGTTTGAATTTCTTAGCAAAATAAAATCAGTTATTTCTTTAGTTTTTTCTTCCCTATTTCTATTGAATTTGACTGATTCAATGAATTACATATATATTTAATTTTATCTTCAACACTCTCATTTGTTTGAATTTTTGGCTTAGGACTTTGTATGGTATTCATTTTTTGATATGTCCTGCTATGTTCAGATATAGATAAAGAAAACTTTCCATTTGGATTTCTTGACCTAATTATATTACTTTCTTTCCTATTATAATTTATGTTATTATCTCTTAAATATTTTGCAACTGTATTATAATGAACACCATATAATTTACTGAATGATCGTATGCTATTATTAGTAAAATCATAATTTTTTAAAAGCTGAAGGAATTCCTCTTTAGTTATTTTTTGTTTACTCATTTATTATATTTATTTTTGTGATATGTGATATGACAAGTGACATGATAAGTGACATGATAAGTGATGTGACAAGTGATAAATGATATGACAAGTGACAAGTGATAAAAAATAAATTAAATTTTTTTAATATAAATGGAGAAAACAAAACAAGACTTAACTTTGTCAACACTCTATGAAACAATTAAAAACATAGATGATGAAAATATAGAAAATCTTGATTTTAAGAATATTTATGAATTTACTAAAAATAATATAACTAAAAAAGTTGCTGAAAATAATATCGAGCAATTGAAACAAATGCATCAAAGATTGAATGAAGTTAATGTTCCTCCTGAAAGTAGAAAAAATTTTAAAAAAGTAATTAGTTATATTATGAATTTAATAACAGAATCAAGGTGTAAAGATTTATTACTCAATCAATCTTGTGGTAGAATTAAAGAATATAAATCTCTTGTTGATAAAATGGAAGAAATGTTTCAAACAGAAAGAAATGAACATAATGAGCTAAGAAAAAAACATAATGAAGAATTAAAACCTGAAAAAGTATCCCTTCCTGGTTTTTAATTATCTCTTACAACTAAACAAAATAAGTTCTTAACAAATAAAGAATGTAATGATATTGCAAATGAACTTGAAATTGATAAGCAGAAGCTTGAAGAACGATTTAAAAGAATAGGTGTGCCTAAAGAATATAAAAACAAAGTAGATAGAGTATATCTCAAAAAAGCTGAAGAAGGGGAAAAAAATATAATTATGAAAAATGGAAAAAAATAAACAACCTCAAATCAATAAAAATTTTTTGTAAATAAATGGGTTTCAGTATTAAATTATCTGAAAAGTCTTCTGAGTTAGGATATCATTTAGAGGAACCAATTCACCTAGATACAGATAAAGACTGGCAAATATGTCTAACTAGTTTTGTTGTTTACAACTCAATAAATAATGTAACTGAGAAAAATAATGAGCTCATACTTATAGATGATAATGGTATTCATGATCGAGTCACCATACCACCTGGTACATATGAAGTAGCAGAGATTGTTGAGCAACTTGAAATGCATCCAAAATGTCAAGAAGCTAAATTCACTGTAATAATACAGGAGATAAGTCACAAAATTAAAGTACTATGTAAACCTAAAAAATTGATTTCACCTCAAAAAAGTCACTAGGGCATCTTCTGGGATTTAGCAATAAACGAATTATAGAAAAAAATGTAACTGGTCATTCAGATTTAATAGTTGATATTTTTCCAGTAAATGCAATTCGGCTTAGATGTAATCTTATTGAGTCCAATTATGAAAATGGAAAATCGAGAGGAAATATTGTCTATTCCTTTCCTCTAAATACTCCTACTGGGGAAAAAATTGTACAAATACCTGCACAACATCGATATTATCCAGTGAATACATATGAGATAAAAGAAATTTTTATTCAAATTGTTGATCAAGATAATCGTCCCATAGACTTTGAAGGAGAAACTATTACCTTAGAACTTTATATTAAATCTTTTTAATTTTTTTACTTTATAAATACATCTACAACATGGAACAAAATATTATTGAGAGTGAAGATTATATTGATTACAAGCCCCCAATCTCTGTTGACATAAATCAACTTGGAGGTACAATCCCAATATCTCTATATAATGAAGATATTAAGACTTGCCCTCATAGGAGTTATTTAATTATTAATGGAAAATTAACGCTTAAGAAAAATAGTGATGGTGTAATTTTGAGCTCTATTGATACAAAGAAGGTAAATTTTATCAACAATGGAATTTTACATCTATTTAGTAGAATTAATTACTCAATTGCAGGGAATGAGATTGATTCTGTTGATAACCCAGGAACTGCAACAGCCATAAAAGGATTAGTATCTTTTAATGATGACATAGCCTATCATGATGCATGTTGGAGAGTCAAATCAACTTCTAATATAATAAACAAGGATGGATATTTCTCTGTTTTTATTCCACTGAAAGTAATTCTAGGATTTTTTGAGGATTATACAAAATATATATATCGTATTCATCAGGAATTAAAGTTGATTAGAGCAAATACTAACTGTAATAATGCGCTACTAGTAGATGAGACCATTGCTAGTGCTCATACAATTACTATAAGTTTATCTGAAATAATTTGGAGAATGCCTCAATATAAGTTTTCTTTAGCATATGAGGCAGAAATTAATAAAGAAATATCATCATCTATAGAATATGAAATGTATTATAGACATTGGATGTACATTGAGAAATCCTCTATTACTGGGAAAACATTTACTTGGGATATTTCAACCTCATATTATAAACCAAGATATGTCATTATAGGATTTCAGAAGAATAGAAATGATAAAATCAGCACTGATAATGGTCAATTTGATTTATGTAATCTTGAAAATATCCAAGTACATCTCAATAATAATATATATTATCCCAATAATAGGCTAAATATTTCTTTAGCTGAGAATAAATGCACTCAAATTTATAATATGTTTAAGAATTTTAAATATTCATACTATGGGAAAGAGGGGAAACCTTTAATTGATTATAATGATTTTCTAAATAAATATCCTATTATTGTCATTGATTGCTCCAAGCCGTCAGATGTCATAAAAGGGTCTACAATAAATATTAAAATTAATTTTCAATGGTGGGACTCGTTTGCTGTTGATTCAGTTATTCATTGTCTAGTAATTACCTCAGACAGAGCTAGATATAATCCATTGAAGAATACTGTTGTAGTTCATTAAAACTTTTTTCTATATAAATGTGGATTTTAAAATTAAATCTTTTGCTATTCCTTTTTGGATTCTCAAAACCAGAAAATATTTTTATACAAACTGATAAAAAAGTTGAAGAGCATACAGTCACTTTATGGTGTAATGTGTCCTTCACTGACCAAGAATTTGTAACTCGAGTACAGTGGATTGAGGGTGATAATGCATTGAGAGCTACTAATTTAGAATATTTGAATTTTCCTAAAAGAGTAGATGTTGCCTCATTTTTAAAATTTCCAAAAGATGAAGAATGTGGTGGAAAAAATTATACATGTATGATTTTAACAAAGAACACTAGTGTCTCAGACAGACCTACTTTTTATTATAAAACTACATATGTAGAGAAATGTCCTTCAACTGAATTGCCTATTATTATTTATTGACCTAATCCCTATGTCCTGAAATACTGGGTAAAAACTCTAGTAGTCGAGGAAGGTTCTTATATTATTCTTAGATGTGTCTTTAATGAGCATAAATTTGAGGGAAATAAAGTTTGGTATAGAGAGAATGAGACAATAAATTTCAATGAGCGAGTACATCTCAAACTTGATAATATTATTTCCATTGATAATGTAAAGTTGAATGACACTGGTGTGTATAGATGTGTTAGCCCAGAAAATGAGTTCTCTACAAACTTAGTTGTCAAAAATTATATACAGAAACCTAGAAAAATTTTATAAAATTTTGTATTCCTTGAAAAAAAAAAAAAAATAAATAAATAAAAGAATTAAATCAGTATTTTAAAATCATCTTCCCATAAATTCGTTAAAAAATAAATCCCCCTGACATAAGCACTCCAAGTGACAAAGCATTAAACGAATCGAGACCTTGCTTCCCGAGCATCATACATCACGGTCCGGCTTCCCGAGCATCATCAAGATTAATCAACAACTTGATCAGGTTGGTTCATGATTTCTTACTCAGCTTTTCGATCGCATAATATCCATTAGGTCTATTGCTTCATACTCTGTGATTGAAATTCAGAATTATTAATATTTCTTGATTATTCATTCGTCTAAACTTCGTTCATCGTACTTACTCGTTTACTGTACCTACGTCTTTATTATTTCGTAGCGGATCCGTCACCTACCGTAGAAGTATAAACACGAAAAATGTCAGATGTAAGTAAAATACTTTGTTATAACTCAAAATGAGATAATTCTGTGAAATTGT
Source organism: Ericerus pela (assembly GCA_011428145.1). Lineage (NCBI taxonomy): Eukaryota > Metazoa > Arthropoda > Insecta > Hemiptera > Coccidae > Ericerus > Ericerus pela. The sequence continues at coordinate 19,137 of WOFM01000034.1, forward strand.
TCATTTCCTTTCAATGTTTTCGAAAGCAGAGGAATTATTAAAAATCATGTGTCCCATCTTGTCAACATGCTCCTCCCAATCCGTTTTAATATGTTCCTTTCTTTCTCTCGTGAAATAATGAAATAATTTGAACACGTAATTAGGATTTCTTGAACGCACATGATTGATGTGTGTTTTCTGAAATGATCAGGTTATCAACGAATTACGCCGACAGTTAGCTGAGAAGGATGCTGCAAAGGATGCTGCGATATCACAGAAGGATGCTGTGATATCACAGAAGGACCAAGAATTAGGAGACATTCGAAGGCAATTAGTAAGTATTCATGTGAAGTGATTACTTTTCTTCATGTTGAGTGAAATTATTACCATTCTATGAATTCTCTATACCTGGAACAATTCAATAGCGGTCTCATTACACTCTTCGTAATTCAGATTTGAACCTTCGAACTTGAAATAGAGTTGCTAAGAATTCGTTACTTACTCGATACTTATGAAGCTGTTTTGTTTCGACGAACGATGTATATGTACGTAGTCGAATGTTACGAAACGCTCTAGCTGGAGCGCTTGTTCATTGGTTGATTTTTAATTAATCAGTGAACGCTCTAGTATGAGCGCGAGACATACAAGCTAGAATAGTGTTCGAAATAGGTATTCCTTGCTATTCTTCGAGATATAGAAATATTCGATCTTTTCTACATACTGCTTTCTGTTGCAGGCTTTATATTTCATTACTTATTTGGTTGTAAAAAACAATGATCATTTGAAATTTTACAGGCGATTGCGAAGGGTGATGCAGCAACGTACGAGTTCATACTTCATATTTGTGAGAAAGTTTCTGAGTTCGAGGAGTCCATTGCGACGCCAATATTTTCAAAGACTGATGTTGAATATGAGCAAAGAATCAGATTAGCGTTTCCACATGATAATGCCCCTCAGGAACTCAGAAGAGGCATTCACTATCGCAAATACATATATGTACTTCATTTCGGGAATGCCGTAGATTCACCACAAATAGAACGATTAAGACAGGCATTAAATTATGATAGGAATCTCTACCACACGTTTGCTGTACAGATACAACGCCTTTACAAAGTGTTCTCGGATGATGTCCACAGCATGTCTTCCATGGGATTAAAATATCTAGATTTGAATCGTATGCCGGAGTATCTCCGATTCTTTAGTAGCGACATGAAATATGCCCTCGAAATATTCATTAGAACTATCTAATTTTCCATGTATATATTTTAATATTATATGAAATAAGAAATTTTCTTTTTTTGTTCTTTTGAAAATTATTTTAGTCATTGTATACAGACTGTCAAGAGAGCATTTCAGTTGGAAGAAAAATTATTAATTTCAGCATAAGAGCTGTTCCGAAAAGAAATTCATTGTTTCTCAATGACGATCACCGAGTACGTAGAGAATAAATTTACTCGTCGACCACCGCAAAAAAAAATGTGGGCTTGGGAAAATTACAGATTTGTTACTGTATCGAGATCAAGTTTGTCGGGTATTTATTTTATCGGTTCCTGTTCTGATTTAATTGTTGAAATAGTCCTTATTGAGGTACCAAAAAAGGTGAGTCTAGATATCGGTTGAGTAATGGTAAACTAAATATGATACAGGTTTTTCGGTAGTAAAATTAAATATGAGCCAAAAGTACCGATTCTTGAAACCAATTTTGAGTTTCATTGAATGTGTTGAAAATTGGTTCTTGAATTGATTTTGAGTTCGTCGACGTTTGTGGAGAATGTTGAAAAAACGTTATAAAAGAGAAGAAAAGTAGTCACAAAAGTGTGATTTTTTTTTTCTTCGAAAAATAAATGTGGATTGGAGTCACACTAATCACATACTACTGTTTTATTGTTCGTAAATATTTATTTGTGGTTTTCCATAAATAAATATTTAGTAAAGTGTCAACGTTAAAAATAAGAAACAAATTCAGAACCACACCTATTTTTTGGCGTTACAGTCACTTTAACCTCCCTTCACTTAAGTTTCACTTGAAAATGACTTTTGGCACAATTTTGTAGTTAAAAGAGTGTAGTAAATTTTATTTTTACCTTGGAACTTTCATAAGAGATACAATGTTTCCATATTTTTAAGTATAAAGTTGTGGAAAAAAATTTTTTTAAGTGAAATTTAAGTGAAGGGAGGTTAAAGTGACATTTGTGAATATGGGCCACTGTGGTTTCCACTATATGTATACATTCAGCACGAATTTCAGCTAAGAGTGTCCAGATTTTCCTGAGGTCATGAGACGAAAAACAAACTTACCCTCATCTCTGGGTCTCAATACAAAATCAATTTTAATACGAAGATTTTCTTCGAAAACCTGCTTAAAAATTGAGATTTTTGATGTCTGAGAAAAAAATATTTGGCAGTAGGTGAACACATTTCGTTCACACTTCAGAGACTTCAGAAGTCAAGACGTCGTTACGAAAGATTTTTCCAATGATGGAACAGAGCTCGTTAATCGGTATGCAAATATTAAGACAAGGGCAGTGAGTAATGAAGGTATAAAAGTATCAGTATGTCAAAGCATATTTACCACGTTTCTATTGTTCATTTTATCTTGAAAATTTACAGTTTTATTTTTCTCTTAAGTTCCAGTTTTTTGCATAAAAAGTTAGCCCTTCTTCAGTACATACGAACTACTGAATCAATGGTTCATTTTATCACGATTGTTTCATATAAATATGCAAATAGAAGAATAACTAAATTTCAACGATTTCGAGAATGCTCAATTAACGCGATGATTTATGAACAATCACTTCTTTTTTTCTTTTTTTTTTGGGCTTCAGCTACTGAGCCATTTTACCCATCATATAGAGGGAGGGAGGTCGGGATTCGGTGGGCAATGGTCTACCAGCAACAATTTTTCAATCACGGATTGGAGCACCAATAGTGAACCAAACAAACCGCCCTTTTAGGTTGAGTCGGGTATGTGGCGGGCTCGCGACGGTCGGTTTCGAACTCGCGATTTTCGGTTTTAAAAGCTGATCACCAGTAACCAATACGCCACGCAGAAACCTTCAGAAGTTTTTTGGACAGATTCCAGAAAACAATAATAATAATAATAATAATAAATTAAAAAAAAATAATAAGAAAAATAAAAAAAAAAACAAAAAAACAATTAAATTACAACTTTATTTAAAAAGAAAAAAAAAAATCTGGTAATACATTTGTTTGTCGTTCAGCGCGCAGTAAGTTTTTAATGCTTGATTCATAAAATGTTAGCTATGGTAAAAAAACGAAAAAAGAAAGAAAAAAATTCAAAATTTTTGCCACTACAGATAATGATGCTGCAATGAGGCAGCAATAACGTGAGTAAAAAAAAATCACGGACATGGTTCGATTTGAATAGGAAAAATTTGTGTTATTTTTCCTATTCCTTTCGCCTGTCCTTCGCGAAAAAGTAGTCTCATTCCCACGGTCACATATTCTGGATGTCGCGTGAATCGAAACAATACAGATGCCTTATCGTTGGTATGAATTCCTCCGGTGGTCATAATACCAACCATTACGGCTGTCTGTCGTATGTTTCCAATGTGAACAGTGGTTTGAAATCCAGGATACATCGCGGTGGCATGGTACAGCACGCTAACCGTTGCCTACGAAGAAACAAGCAAATTTTCGTCAGTATATCGTATTATAAATAATATAAAATCGACTAAACATAATGATTAAAACGAATGCTGTCTGTCTTAATAATAGTTTTTAGTGCAAATAATCGTTTTGTTTCCGAATAATTGCTTCGAACTTTTAACACTAAACTAAGAGAATGAAGCACGTTATTTTTTATTTTTACAAAAAATTAACAATACGAAAATTTATTTTACAGCGACATGTTCTCTGTTATCGTAGCATGGCACTGAAATCTTCCAAAAAGCTGATTAACGTAATACTATGTTTAGGACTAACAGACAGTTAGCTATTTCTCTGGTAATACTGTGATTACTAGCATCTAAATTGACATCAACATAGATCTTAAGAAAAGTTTAGTTTGAATATTTTTAGATATAATTTAAAATTGAATATTAAATTGTTGAAATATATGTTCGAGAAATTGATATAGAAAAATGATAGAAAAAATATTATTTGCAATTAATATTTTTATTATTATGCTCGTTGCTTAAGACTTTTTATTGGGCAATTGAATAGCTGTTTGGCAAATAACAACTAGTCATCATAATAAAATTATCAACCTGGAAGAACCACGTAGCAATCATATCTTTTTCAAGTCCCAATAATACCATTCCCTTGCGAACACAATGAACTGTATCATTCAACTGAAGTGAAGAGCTTTGAGAAGCCCTCACGGATTTACAAGGAACTTTGTTTCGGTGAATTGATAATACTTTCACACGTTGATAACTGCCATCGTCTAATGGACTTAAAATTAAATTAGACATGAAAAAATTCTGTTACGAACAATTTGAAAATACCTATCACACTATATGTACCCATCATCAGTTCGGTTCCTTCACGAACAAAGCCCTTCAATAGCAGTCCACCGACGACGGTACCCAGTTCTGGTATTCTAAATGTTTCGTCAATTTGAAATTCGCACAAATCCTGCGTCGAGAAAAGGTGTACGATTAATTAAGTTTACCATTCGAATTTATGACGAAATCTAAAATGACAACATAAAAGATTAACGCACATGTTCCAACAGCTCCCGCTCCTTCATACTGACACTGGGTGAGAGTAGATACAAGAACTGGGTTAGCAATTCGAGACCTTCACCGGTAACATTAGAAACGCAAAATATAGGAACTAACTGTTCGCTCGGTTGGTTCGAGCAAACCGTCATGAGATCGTCTTCATTTTGGACAACTAATGTCATCTATAAACAAGTACAAAACGGGTATGAGCTAACCTTGATTGACGGATGCAAAAAACCAAAAAGGCAAATGCAATCCATACTTTCCGACATCCAACAGCCTGAATTACGGCTTCCAATTTGTCGAGTATCGGTTTCGGCGACGAGACATCGATTTTGGTGACGACCACGAAACATGGAACTTCGAGTGCCATTGTGATGGCCAAGTGTTCGCGAGTCATACTCACGATGCCAAGAACACTGCTAGTTACATCACAAACGAACGATTATTCGCCTATTTTGAATTGGAGAAAGTATACTCTCAGGAGAATTTCTCAGTCTTATACCAACGCGATTCGTCAAACAGCCGCCTAACTAAGCTAAACCTCAATTTTTTGAAATATTTGGAGAAGAAATTCATGAATCATAGAAAATATATTCAATTCTTATTTTGAATTCTTCAATGAAGCGTATCGAATAGAATAATCCAAACACGACTGAAACTCAAAGAATAAAAAATGAGGACTATCTTAGATATTGAAGAACAGATATGTATTGTTTACGATGAATTCTGGATACAAAAATCTCAATTTATTTATTTTGTTAAAAAGTGACTGTTGAAAGGGTTTGAAAAGTACAACAAATAAGACTTTAAATTTGAGATCTACTCTCAAAACGTTCGATAACACTGTGAAATATTAATGCTCCAAAATTTGACAAACTAATTAAGCCAAAAGTTAGTCGATAAATTTCGTATCCAAATATCTTCAAAGTTAGCTTTACTGGAGATAGTATCTCCATAGTACACAATGCAAGGCAATCTTGCAGAGCTTTGTCTTATACAGCTATGGATAGAGATAAAAATTCGAACTAAATAATTTACAGAATTTTTAATAACTGAGCAACGAAAACTATTTAGTTTTCTACACATAGGCAGGAGGTGATGAAAATTATTCTGAAAATTAAATCTTTTAACATTCGCGAGACATGTTGAAAATTATTTTAGACTAACCTATTTTAGGAAAATGACGAAACATTTTCGCAGTAAATCGAAATCATCGATCGTTTACATCACGTAAAGGCGATAAGGGTTTCAAGTTAACGATAAATCCGTTCGATTTTTTTTTTTAAATCATGTAACTAGAAGCGACTACAAAGTTCTGATAGTTTAAGATTATATCCATGACGTACAACCAATTTTGTTCTAACTTTACGGTCATTCATCGATTGGTAAAATTTAAATTCAAGAAACAAAAGAACGGAAATTATACTTTATACATTTCTTCCAACTCTATGTCTGATTTAATTTTTTCTCCCGTAAATTTGTACTCCAGAATGGTTATTTTTTCAAATTTTAAAATAAACACTGAAGAAGAAAATCAAAATTTTTTTTAACATAAATTTAATTCAGGGAACAGTTTAATTTAAATTTTGCACTTCATCACTTGTTTCTCAAATTGGTGGAATCAGCATAGCAGTCGCAAATACAAGCATTACTGTAGCATATATGAGACACTTTTGATTTCGACTTAAAATTCGATAACGAAAATTACGTCGGTTACATCTGAATAATCTGAAATTTTCATCAATTTTAGATACTATTTTTGTCAGCCCGATATCATAGCATGAATATAGTTTGTAAACAATTTACAAACTAGAAAATTTAACCTTGAAAAAATATCTTTCGCGCATCAGCCGCGGTAAGTGTATTTTCCAAGTGTCAAATTTCGTAATGGGTGCCATTCGAAAACCAGGTGACCGATTTCGTTCAAATTCAACACCAAATTATTCTTTAATAATTCCCAACTATTATAAAAATTTCCAGCTAGAATCTAAATTCACAGGATTTATCTGAATGACATGAACAGGGATGTAGCGAAAAGCTTTTTTTTTTTTTGGTGCGGAGGGAGAAAAATGAAAATTTCCAACTGAAATTTTTGAAGTTACAAACTGCTAAAAAAAAACAAAAATCACCTAACACACTCGTACATTATGTCCTTTCTTTTTCTTAATCGCAATTTTTCCAACTAATAAACAACTTGTACAATTTTACCAAGTGACCAAAACTTTTGGAGGAGAGCCTCCCCATCACCCTTAGCTACGTCCCTGAACATGATGGATTTGCAAAACTTTGAGAACCCTTCCCTCCGAAATTACTAAATAAATTAAAAGAATTTTCGCACGAATGTGTAGCCCATGAAAGCATCTAACACTACCCCAAGTTTCATTACCAGAGATCAAACAGCGGAGGCTCCACAGACTCCAAAAAAATGTAATAATCAGCAATAAGTGGAAATATGTATATATTAGGTACAGAATTTGAGGGACCCATATATTCGTGATGTATGACTTAAAATCGGCGTTTTTCCACAGATCCCGCCACTGCACTGAATGCAATAGTTAACACTAATAATCGACTACAATACGAGATGACGATAAAGCGGAAAAATTCATCACCTTAGGACCAAACCCTAAAATTTCGTGAGATATCGAAGACGTTCGACCAGATAGCACTTCGTGTAGATGGCGAAACATGTTTAGCCTGGCTGTCCCATTTCCATTATCCAATTCTCCCTGAGTCAACACACCAAGTAATGTAGATTTCCCAGCATCTGCACCACCAAGCACCGCCACACGAACTTCAATATTTTGCTGGTCGTCCGGAATCTAATTAAAAATATACAAAAATATTAAAAGAAATTAACATTAGAGGGGCAAATAATGAAAGGACCTTGAAGATAGAATTCAGCTGATCGTTGCGCAATGAAAAAAAAAAATCTACTGGGAGAAACGATTTTTTACAAAGCAATAGCGATGATGAAATATATAAACAGGTTATTTACCAATGTCAGGGTCTCTGACGCTCAAAATATTACGTTACCTTGCGAATGAATACTTCGATGACTTTTTTCCCACTATCCACTTCACGTTCACGAAGAACAGTCATTGTTGCATCTAACTGTAACGACATTTGCTCGAGTGTTTGTAGACTAGAATGGATTTCACTGTCAGACAGACCTGCTAGCACTCCATTATCTTTTACACCGATTTCATAAATTGCTTCGCCACGGCCCTCTCGTAATCTCCATTTCATCTGGAAGAATTAAATGGCGGATTATCTACAATCCTATATAAATATACCTTTTTTTTCAAAAGTATAATAGGAAATATTTTTTCCCTACTTCCTTACGATCCGAAATTCAACCTCAAAAAATATTAAGGAAGATTTATTATCCTAGAATGGGATAGAGGGGGCACTTTCATTCCTGCGAAATTCATACATATTTAGAATTTTATTGCAATCAACCATTCAAAAATGATAAACTAGATCAACGGATACATCTTCTATCGAAATATTTCAGACAATTTTGACCTCTTAAATTTAAAGACTAAAAACTCATTTTTTTCCCTCAGAAAATACTAACTCCAACAAAATCACAGATAATTAATACAGATACATTATATTTGAAACATAAATTTCAGAAGGTAATTTTATTTTGTCTCTGCTCTATCCTTTAGGTGATGCATAGTTTTAATTTTGATGTGAGGTATGGAGAACGAGGATCGAAAGAACTTGAGACTTTAGACTTTTAAGAGGTTTATTTCGCAACTAAAATATATTTGACAAACGAAAATGTAAATGGCGAAGCAACAGCGATATGCGATCGAAAGTAGTAGGGGAAACACTTCGTGACTAGACTGTACATGTGAGAAGACGAGGAAGAAATCAACGGATCGAGACGACTAAAAACCTACGAAACGAACCTAAACTAAAAACGACATCGAACAGAGACTAGACACACACATTACGAACACATAAATAAAGACACAAGATTCACTAATTACGAACTTTTATTTCCACATTAAGAGTAGTGGAGTTGTTAACAACATGAATGACAAAAAGCGACTAGAGGCGTATGATTACAAAATATCACAGTCAGGTACAAAACACTAAAAATCACAGATCACAAAAATATATAAACAGTGTTGCCACCACAAATGATATGTGAGAATAATAGTCACGAGTATAATTTAATTTGCTATAATTCTCACACGCCTCCTCAAATTAAACTTATACGAATATGGTAAAATGGTAAAAATGAATTATTAAACTAATGGAGTCATTATGAACACAAATGACAAAAGGTCAACAAAAATACAAAAAGTTACAACAACAAATATTACATGAATGGTAAACATATACAATAAGTTACAACAACTTTAACATTTTACAGAATACATCAAATTTAGGCCTCGGGCAGCCCTTCGTAAAAACATCAGCCAACTGTCGCGAAGTTGACACGTATGAATACTTAAAGTCTAAATTTACGTGATTGCACACAAAACGGTACTTTACGTCCACATGTTTTGATCTGCGTGTGTTCCATTTTCCAGAGTGCAAAATAGCCAGACAACTCTGATTGTCTTCGTAAATTACAGCTCTGTCATTAATTTGAATGCAAAAGTCACTCATTAAATATTTCAACCAAATTGATTCAGTGGTAGCATCGCATATGGCGATCAACTCACTTTCAGTGCTAGACAGAGCTACCGTTGGTTGTTTCTTACTAGACCAGGACACCAGCGACCCATAAACAAAGACACAGTAACCCGAGATTGACCGTCTTGTGTTAACACAGTTACCCCAATCGGCATCCGAATATGTTTCGACTATATTGCCATTATTATTATTTTCATATGAATATATAAGTTTTTTATCTTTAGTAGTCACTAAATATTTCAGAACTCTCAATAAATATTTGAAATGTTCATCTGTGGCATAACTGGAGAACTGGCTGAAGTACGATATTGCGAAGCAAATATCAGGCCGTGATCCCAGCATTAGGTACATCAAACATCCCACGAGCTGTTGATAGTTATTATTCAACACACTATCACACGCATTGAGGTCCCTATCCAATTGGAGTTTGGGGTCAATAGGTGTGTAGGTAGGTGCACATTTATCAACACCGAATCGCCTAGCAACAGACTCGATGAGATTCTTCTGCTCGATCTCCAGTATGCCCTCTTCGCGACTGTAATTAATGTTTAAACCTAAATATTTATTAACTTTTCCAAGATCCTTACATTTGAATCTCTTATTAATTTTATTTTTGAAAAATATAATTTGTTCTTTATTATTTGAACTAATGAGAACGTCATCAACATAAGTGAGTAGATAGACTATCGTTCCATCATGTTTATTTTTGAAAACATACAGACAGTCATCAGCCATGCTTTGTACAAAGCCAGGTGACAACAGGAACTCATTAAATAACTTATTCCACACTTTTGGCGACTGTTTAAGACCATATATAGACCTATTTAGTTTTAGTACATTATTGTGTTTATCAACCTGCGTTTCAATTCCTTCAGGTATCTCGAGGTACACATCCTCAGAAAGAATACCGTTCAGGAACGCACTACAAATATCTATTTGTTCTATATAAAATTTTAATTTATTACTGACAGCCAAGAGGGTCCTCACAGTCGAAAGTTTCGCCACTGGCGCATATACTTCATTAAAGTTGAAGCCTTTCTTCTGCTGACAGCCTCTGGCAACTAACCTAGCTTTATATAAAACATTATTTTCATTATCATATTTTTTATTAAAGATCCAACGACACGTGATGGTAGGGGCGTCCTTTGGACGTTTGGTCACCTTCCAAGTCTGATTGGAGTTCAGGGCACTTATTTCAGATGAAATGGCCTCCTTCCACATCAGACTATCAGGTGCTGCACTCGCCTCCTCAAACGTCAAAGGAATGCCATCCTCAGCCAGGTATATATTTCCTGCTGCTTGATCACGTGTAGTCGCCTCCTGTGAAAGACAATCTAAATTTAAATCACCATCAACTTCAATATTTTCCAAGTTGGATTCAGTGACTTCTTTAAATAATTCATCATTTTTAGTGTATTTATTATATTCAGGATTACTTATTGCTCCTTCAAAGAACTCAACATCACGTGACAGACGTATCTCCTAGTGCTTAAGTCCAACAACCTGTACCCACATGGAGAATAACCAACCATTACTAATTTTTCACTTTTACTCTTAAATTTATCAGAGTCATGTTTGAATGACAACATATATGCGTCGCATCCAAACGTTTTTAATTTATTATAATTATATTTCTCACCAAACCATCTCTCAAATGGAATAAAATCTTTATTTGTAGGGCATCTGTTTATGATATAGGTGGAGCACAATATGGCTTCCGACCAAAATATCTTTCCAAGACCACTCTCAAACAACAGTGTCCTTGCCCTCTCGCACAGTGTCCTGTTCATTCTCTCAGCTTTTCCATTCTGCTGAGGACAACCACCAACAGTAGGTTCAACCACAATTCCCTTCTCAGTACAATATGACTGGAAGGTGGTATTCAAGTACTCTGTGCCGCGATCACAACGGAGTCTCTTTACATTATAGCCAAACTTATTCGAGACCATCTCGTGATATTCTTTAAATTTTGTAAAAGCTTCTGTCTTGTTCGCCAGCAAGTAAACACAACAAAAATTGGAGTAATCGTCGATAAAGGTCATGAAATACTTAGCTCCTTTATATGCAGGAGGGTTAATAGGTCCACAGAGGTCAGTATGAACCAACTCCAATGGCTTATTTGTTTTTCTTTCATGCCTTTGGAATGGTTTTCGACTCTGTTTCCCCATAACACAGGGCTCACACAGCAATCTGCGATTGGAGTCAACATTGGGTATCAAACCCCTACTTGACAACAATCTAACATCGTTCACATTTAAATGAGCAAGTCGTTTATGCCACACGAACAGTGGGCTCAATTCATCCCCCAACGTCAGATTACACGATTGACTTGACATTTTTACAAAGTCAATTGTGTACAAATCCGAGTCAACGCTAACACCAGTGGTAACTACTTTTCCACTGCAGCGTTGGATGATCTCAACAGACTCTTCCTTAAACAAAGTGTCAAATCCCGACCTGCTCATATGTTTAACCGAAAGCAGATTCTGTGGCAGCTCCCGAGCATACCTTACATTTTTCAACTCGATTACGATTCCATTTAAAAGTTTTAATTTTACAGTACCCACCGACGTGACAGACAGAGAGACACCCTTCTTCGCAACACAGATACTATGCGGTCTGATCAAGTCTATATAATCACTGAACAAATTTATATCATTAATAATGTGAATTGTGCATCCACTGTCAACTATAAATGTGGTTCGAGGCATCAAGTTTAAATTTTCTTTTGCATTGCAAGAGTCATTAATTTTTTTATTATCGTCATTATTCAACGTGAAGCTGTAACCCACTTCAGAGCAAACGTCATTAGCATTAAGATTTTCATTGCACATCTGTGCCGAGCTCCTATTACTGTTATTATTATTTGAACTTTGGTCATTAACTCGAGTTTCACTATTATTATTATTATTATTATTATTGTTACGATTTTTGGCATAACAATTTCGGGCTATGTGCCCTATTTTGTTACAATAGTGACATTTTACATTCGAATGTCCACCTCCAGTATTATTATTACGACCACGTCCATTAAAATTATTACTATTATTATTATTATTTGAGCTCGAATTTTGATTATTATTATTAAAATTATTATTTCCGCCTCGACTAAAACCACGACTATTATTATTATTTCGAGATCGACCACGATTAAAACGATTTCCATTACTACTATTACTAAAATTTCGTCCAACATTATTGCAATCACCAAAATAAATGTTCTCCTCACCAGTGGCACCCACTGATGAAGGTTTTAGAGATGTAGTGTTCAGAGTGTTACCTCGAACTGCCGATTTGCTATCAGAAGATAGCTCACGCTGGAAGTTATTCAATTTCATGAAAACACCATCCCAGGTGACGACTTCTGCATCTTCAATTACAACCTTAATTGGACGAAATTCCGCAGGTAATGACCTCAGCAATACCAAAATAAACTGTTTCGTGGTCGTTAAATCTCCTAATTCAGTCAAACGTCTACAACGAGAACGAAAATCCAACAAATATTTATGCAAATCAATACCAGACACATACCGTTTTGCGTACAAATCACCTCGTAAATCCATCAGCGTCTGGTCATTGCCGTTGTCGATGAGGTTCGTTAGGACATGAAACATCTCCTTCGCCGTCGTGTACGTCTGGATCATCTCAAGGTACTCGTCAGTCACGTTGTTAGCTATCAGGAACATCGCCTTCGCGTTCTCCTTGGACCAAGCATCTCCCCTGTTACGAACAGTCGGCAAAGAATCGATTATAATATTAGTTAACGACTCCTTTGCCAACAACAGTTCCATCCGGAACTTCCATGTGCGGCCATTCTGCCCATTGAACGGCTCGATCATGTTCTTCTTTCGCGCTTCCATCTCGTTGACAGGTACGAACGATCAGTTACACCGCAAACACAGCGATTTTCAGCAACTTTCAGACACGTCGACCAACAATTCAACACGAACGAGATCACAGGAACATCGAACAGAGAACATATCAAACAATCGAAAAACAATTAGCAGGCATGATACTACTTGGGTGTGGCGAGCAGGATCCGACAGCACAACATTGACGAACTATGACAATGGCGACCACGTTGACATCCAGGTATCTGGGCCCATAACCTGTGAGAAGACGAGGAAGAAATCAACGGATCGAGACGACTAAAAACCTACAAAACGAACCTAAACTAAAAACGACATCGAACAGAGACTAGACACACACATTACGAACACATAAATAAAGACACAAGATTCACTAATTACGAACTTTTATTTCCACATTAAGAGTAGTGGAGTTGTTAACAACATGAATGACAAAAAGCGACTAGAGGCGTATGATTACAAAATATCACAGTCAGGTACAAAACACTAAAAATCACAGATCACAAAAATATATAAACAGTGTTGCCACCACAAATGATATGTGAGAATAATAGTCACGAGTATAATTTAATTTGCTATAATTCTCACAGTACATATGACATATATATATAGAATGATATGATGATGATGATGAAGAATGAGATGAGGTGGGATTTCGTATCAACACCCCCCTGAAATTTTACCGAATGATTTCTTCATCGTGTTTCCTGAAATCGAATTCACAATTATTATTCAAAAAATATTAAATACAAAAAAAATACAAGTACAAGAAGAAAAATATAAAAAAAATTTTGAAAAATATTGACATTATTTGTTGATGATTTTTGGTAACTTTAATTTCAAAAACAATTTTTTATTGCGCTGTGCCTCGATAATTGTAAAAGAAAATAAATTAGTAAAATATAAATTAATAAAAATATGTAAATATGTGTATAAATATGGTAACATGCATGCAATAATGAACTCTATCGAGTATATAAACATTATATGGTATATGTATGTAAAAATAAGAAATAAAAAATAAAATAAATTAATTAAAAAAAATGGTAACATGCATAATTATTAAAGTATATCGACTAACATTTATATTTCCGCTCGTATAATTCGGGTTGACAGAAAAAAGAAAAAAAAAAGGAAAAATATTCACGAACATATATACGAATGAATAATAAAAAATAAAAGAAGGTGATAGAATAAATATGATGAAAGGTTTTTCCTATTTACGAGTTCAATGAATTCAAGCGTACGTTGCGTATTTTATCTTAAAAGTAACATGAACAAGATTGCAGAATAATATTTGTTGCATCGTATATTATCTTTCGTACGTTGTATTGTATTCGAAGTGGCGTTTAATATGTTCTTAGATAAGGCAACGTTTTCGGTTTATCTTAATTTGCGGTCATGTAATGGGTTTTTATCTCTTATTGTGTTTATTGTTGAAGAGTTTCCTTTCATACATACGTGTGGGAATATTTCGTGTATTTTTCTCACGCTTGTTGGAAAGTGTATAGGGTTTTTATTATACGATTTGTAGGGTTTTTACTTGCTCGATTTTCCAAATTTTTTCATTGTTATAATATTCGAGAAGTCGAGCATTTATCTGTTACAGGTATTTTCTGGTAAATGGCCTTATTAAGTATTATTTTTGACAATGATTGAAGGTTAATTTTTCAGCAAATATTTTCGTGTTATGACTTATTTTTGGACGTTTTACGACTTGTACTTATAATAGGACGAAATTCTTTTTGGACATATTCTGACTTTGACATGAATTAATTATTATATTATGTGTATATGTTGGTTTCGTTCAAAATTTTCACAATTATATTCTCGAATTTTGACCGATCCAGCGATTTTGTTAATATATCTGCTAATTGATTTTCAGAGGTAACTGTTCTAAAAAATATTATTTTTTCTTCAATAGCTTCTAAAATGGAGTAACACTTGATCATAAGGGCTCTCGACTTTCTTTGACTTCCCCTGGAACATATTTTCTGTGTCGAAATATTGTCTTCCATAATATCGACCATTAATTTTTCCCCAAAAATCTCAAAATTCATGTAATGCATTACTTTAATCGTATCGAGGGTATCAAAAACTGCAATTATTTCAGCCGCGGTACTCGATGAGGCGTGAATAGTCTGTTTACAACAATTCCACTCCACCAAGTCTCCATAGGCGAATAGCATAGATCCAGTTATTGACTTCCCTTTGTCTAAATTGTTTATTTCAATATTTTTATCGTCAACCTGGGGCGCATAAGACGCATCAATGTATGCCTGAATCCCATCCCCCTTTGATGTAAATTTTAGATTATAATTTTTGGTTGTGTTGAAGTACCTGAATATTCTTTTTACGTAATTTTTTAAATTTTCATTTGAGTTATTCTGGAAGTGGGAAAAAAAGTTCACTGGAAATAATATGTCCGGTCTCGTTAGTCTCGCTAAATAAAGTAGTCCCCCTATCATGGATCTGTATTCGGTGTCATCTCTGCCATTTTGTATTTTATCAATTTTAAGTCCCGTCTCCATGGGTGTATTCGTATTTTTGAGTTCAGAAATTCCAAATTTTTTGATCATTTTTTCTATGTGTTTGTATTGCGAAATTGTTATTGTATTATTTTCAATGTCTCTCATTATTTCTAAACCTACGAAAAATTTTGGATTATTTGTTATCGTAATGGTAAAATCTTTTTGCAATTCTTCATTTATTCTTGTAATGGTCGATTGTGAATTTGATGCTATTAGTATATCGTCTACATAACTCAAAAAATATGTCTTTTCTTTTTCATTTTTCATAATATATAAGCATCTGTCACTTTTAGTTTTTTCGAATCCCATTTCTTTTACTTTAATGTCCAATAAGTCGTACCACGATTTGCTAGAAGTTTTTAGGCCGTAAATTGATTTTTGAAGTTCTAATACTTGATTTTTATTTATATTAATTCCTTCTGGCCTTTTAACAAAAATTGGTTTTATAATGGGTGAATTTAAGTAAGCAGTTTTTACGTCGTATTGTACCATTATTAATTTTTCTTTATTGACGATTGATAATAATAACCTAATTGTACCTATGGATGCTACAGGTCCGTGTGTTTCTGCAATGCCATATTCTGTCCGATCTTTAAAACCACGTTCTACAAGTCTGGCTTTGGGTTTTGGGTTGCCAAATTCGTCGAATTTTATCGTAAATATCCACCTAGTATCAATTAATTTTTGGCGATCATAATCCACCACTTTCCATACTTTCAGATCATCGAGGGAACCAAATTCGTCATTGATGGCCTTTGTCCATTCTTCTCTAAAAGGATTTGTTTCAATTTCAGAGAATGATTTTGGTATATTATCTTCGATGTAAGCCTTATTATATTTCATTCTAACATTCATAACTACAGGATTTATTATCCCCAAATCATACTCATAATCTGCCGATTTTATTGTAAGAGGTTTTTTATTAATTAAGAGTGATTTTATATTTTGGGTTTCATCTACTTTAACGTCGCATGATATATGTGATTTTGAATTATATGAATCTCCCAAACAATACCCTGTGTTCGTGTAGCCCATTAATATGCTCTTTTCAGCCCTGTGTGCCAATTTTGGGTCTATTTTGTCTTTTGATTTAGACTTTGCCTTTGTGGCATTTTGTTTCCTTACCTCCATGGGTATATGTCTGTATGTCAATGCACCGAATACTTTTAGATTTTTTAAATTTGGTTTTTTATTGTAAAATAATTCGTATGGTGTTTTATATCCTTCATTCGCTTTAGTTGGGGATCTATTAATTAAATAAGCTGCTGTTACAACAGCATAGGACCAATACTTTATATCGAGATTAGCATCAATTAACATGGCCCTTACTCTCCTCATTAATGTTTGATTTTGCCTTTCGGCAACACCATTCAATTCAGGAGAATATGGAACCACATAATCCATTGTTATGCCTATTTCTCTACAATAATTTATTATTTTTATATCGGTATACTCTTTTGCGTTATCGCACCTTATTGTCCCTATGGGGTGTTCCGGAAATTTATTTTTCATAGACATTATGATATTTTTAAATTCGTTTGTTACCTGATTTTTATTGGCTATGGGCATGACAAATGTATATTTCGAGTAATGGTCTATGAAAGTTAGGATATATTTTTGATTAGCCACTGAGGGCGTAAATGGACCCATGATATCTGATGATGTTAGTTCTAATTTTCGGGTTGGTTTTAGTTCTAATTCCCGTATGTCCCAGTTTCGAATTATTGGCTATACAGCATATTTGGCAATTAACGAAATCTTCATTTCTAAAATTAATGTTTTCGGGTATTCCTATTGCTAAATTTTTTAATTTCTGTAAGTATCTGGCATTTAAATGTCCCAATCTCCTGTGCATCATTAATTTTTTATTTGTGTTATTATTATTCTTAGGTTCATCTATTTCATTATTTTCACTGGGTTCATTTTTTATTTCGGTTTCGTCACCCCCCTGGGATTGTTGAGTATTTTCATTTTCCTCAATGATTTCCATTTCAACTGTGAAATCATCCCATTCATCATTAGTATCTTGGGTGACTGGGGCACATATTACATTTTTTTTATCCATATAATCCTCATTATCTTTTTTTTTTTTTACGTTATAGTATATGTAAAATATACCCTCTTCTTTTTTGGCAGTTATTATTATTTCCGCTGTCTCAATAAAATAAATGTTTGCTATTTCCTTTTGTTGGTCGATGTTAATTATACCTGTGTTAGTTATTTTTATGGCCGAGATAATATCCAAATTTAAGTCCGGCACATAATGAACGTCGTTTAGTTCTATCAATGACTGATTTTTTTTGGAATTTTCAATTTTTATGATCATTCTGCCCGTATGTGTAGCATATAAAAATGTATTTCTACCCGCACATTGTAATTTAATGGGGGTTATAAATTTTTTTACATCTATTAATTTATTCAGATCGGAAGTTAAGTGGACTTCTGCAGCTCCATCAAGAATCGCTCTATTATTCAATATTTCGTAATTTTCCTCTAAATTTTGTTTATTTTCTCTAGTTAATTCATTCAACAACCAATCTCCATTACTATTGAATTTTTTTACCATACAGGACATTTTCACCTGTTGGTCCACATTCTCCTTTTTATTAATATTGGATGAATTTGGGTTTGCTTTCGGTGGATAATTTCCCTGATTACTATTTGTATTTTCACCATTATTTGTTTGGGAATTATTATTTACGCAGTTTTGTGCTATATGGCCAAATTGCCTACACTTATAACATTTAGGGTTATTTTGGTTATTATTTCTAGTACTGCCTCTAAAGTTATTTCCTCTATAATTAGAATTGCTTCTATAACCATTTCCCCTGTAATTACCATTACTATTATTAACATTATTATTCGTATTGCCACTATTTTGGCTTTGTTCTATCGAATTACCATTACCATTATAACCGTTATTATTGAAACCATTTCTATTCCCATTTCTATAATTATTATTTTGGTTTCTATAATTGTTTCTACCTCGATAGTTGCCATTAAATCTTCCTCTATAATTGTACTTATTATTATTTCCATTATTATTATTGTTCCTATATGTATTATTATTTTGGTTATACCCATTACTATTTTGTTTCTTTAACGTTTGGTCCCTGTATTTCTGGTCTGAGTCCTCTCTCAATATCCTTTTGAAATTATCTAGATTCTTTTCGTTTAGGGGTAGACTTTCATACTGTATTTTTGCGATTTGTTGTTCGTAACATAATGCTAACTGCAAATTTTCTAACTCTTCGGCTTCAGTAACCTCTTTTCCACTGTCTCTAACATCTGTTACGAGTTCATCCCATTTTTTTAAGAAACCTTTCATGTTGCCACCTGGCTGAAACCTAAATTCTAACCATTTTGCCTTAGCCATATTAGCCGTAACCGAAGTCTTGGTCCCGTAAATATTATCTAATTTTTTAAGCATTAATATTGCAGTATTACAATCCCGTATTTGCTTTGTTATTTCATTGGATACTCTTTCTAAAACGAACGCTTTGGCGTTATCTTGCATTTTACAGTAATTGATCATATTTTTATCTGGCCGAAAATTTAAATCATCAATATTATTAATATATGGCTGTAAAAACTCATGTTCCCCAAAGATGTCATAATATCCCGCACCTCGGATGGCAGATATGATCATTCTTCGCCAATCTAAGTAGTACTTTCCGTTAAAAACTTTCCCGAGTGGGGCTTGGATGGGTTTAATTTCGTTCGGGGATGCCATTTTTTCTTTGATTTTTTCAAAACCTAACAAATTTTTTTCTTTATTATAAACAGCTGTATATTTTTTATTTTCGTTCGTTTCTTTTTCTAATTTTTCTATTAAATTTTCTTTTTCACTATTTTCTTTTTTATCCAGTTTTCCTAAATTTATTTAATTAAAGAATCTGTTCATAAATTTTTCTTTCGATTTAGCAGAGCTATAAATTCTGTTCGAAAAATAATTTATTGAAGACTCTGAAATTACAATATATTTAAGGCTACTAATTTCTTCTATTCTCCCGGATATATTTATCACAAAGGATTCTAATATAATTTCGCCTGTGAAATATTTAACGTGGGGTAGATTATAAATTTCAGTCTTTAAATCAATTACTCTTTCTCCCTCAAACTTTTTTACTAATTCTTCCAAATCTTCCTTTTTGATATTATATTCTCCTATTTTACACTCAGACACGTTTATAATTTGGGACATATGATTTTTAATTTTATTTTTTTATTGTTGCCTCTCTTCAAATACAATTACAAAATACGAAAAAATAATTAATTTCATCAAATATTACCTTTACAATAGTTTCACCTTATAATTTCTGCTGTGGTTGCCAATGATTTATGTTTTCTTCGCCGTTGACCTTGGTACTTCCTGCTTTAATTTTAGTTGTGGGTTGTCCGAAAAAGTTGGGTCTTCGATGTTGGATATCGGTTGAATCCTCGATGACGGGAGCAGGTTTCCGTTGGCTGTTCTCTTGATCTCGTTGGCGGTCCCTCTGGATTTAGCGTTCGTTGACTTCCAGTAATGGCCGTTATTTGAGTCCGGAACTTCAGCTATTCTTCAAATTTAAATTTTGATTTTTTTAAAATAAATTAAAATTCGAGATACTTTCTCGAAAAAACACGATAACTTTCCGTGTATTACTTAATAGAAAACATAAAAAATTTTACGCACAGCAGTAAATTAAATTTCAAAAAAAAATAATTATTTCATTAGTTTAAAAATTTTTTAAGTCTCTCCTCAAAGTTCTACCGTAGCGATGGCTACCATGATGTGAGGTATGGAGAACGAGGATCGAAAGAACTTGAGACTTTAGACTTTTAAGAGGTTTATTTCGCAACTAAAATATATTTGACAAACGAAAATGTAAATGGCGAAGCAACAGCGATATGCGATCGAAAGTAGTAGGGGAAACACTTCGTGACTAGACTGTACATATGACATA
Source organism: Ericerus pela (assembly GCA_011428145.1). Classification (NCBI taxonomy): domain Eukaryota; kingdom Metazoa; phylum Arthropoda; class Insecta; order Hemiptera; family Coccidae; genus Ericerus; species Ericerus pela. The sequence continues at coordinate 39,809 of WOFM01000034.1, forward strand.
TATATATAGAATGATATGATGATGATGATGAAGAATGAGATGAGGTGGGATTTCGTATCAACAAATTTTAACTGGTTTTTGTTATGAAAATCAATGTTTACAGTACCTTATGAGTCATTTGTTCTAACTGCTATCAAGTAGGTCAAATGCCAAATAGTTTTCATTATTCAACAGTTTTTTGTTTTTAAATTATATTTTTGTTTCCAATTACATGTATTATCATTTAGCATGTTGCAGCAATCACGAACGTCCTTAAGTGAAAAAATAAAAGCGTATAACAAAAGTAGTTTTTCTAAAAATTACCCAATCTCCCTCTCAAAAACAATAAAAAAGAAAAAATGTGAATACAATATAAGAAAAATTTCATCTAACTAGGTTAACAGGTCGGTCATAAGCACTCCAAGTGACAAAACATTAAACGAATCGAGACCTTGCTTCCCGAGCATCATACATCACGGTCCGGCTTCCCGAGCATCATCAAGATTAATCAACAACTTTATCAGGTTGGTTTATGATTTCTTACTCAGCTTTTCGATCGCATAATATCCATTAGGTCTATTGCTTCATACTCTGTGATTGAAATTCAGAATTATTAATATTTCTTGATTATTCATTCGTCTAAACTTCGTTCATCGTACTTACTCGTTTACTGTACCTACGTCTTTATTATTTCGTAGCGGATCCGTCACCTACCGTAGAAGTATAAACACGAAAAATGTCAGATGTAAGTAAAATACTTCGTTATAACTCAAAATGAGATAATTCTGTGAAATCGTTCATTTCCTTTCAATGTTTTCGAAAGCAGAGGAATTACTAAAAATCATGTGTCCCATCTTGTCAACATGCTCCTCCCAATCCGTTTTAATATGTTCCTTTCTTTCTCTCGTGAAATAATGAAATAATTTGAACACGTAATTAGGATTTCTTGAACGCACATGATTGATCTGTGTTTTCTGAAATGATCAGGTTATCAACGAATTACGCCGACAGTTAGCTGAGAAGGATGCTGCGATATCACGGAAGGATGCTGTGATATCACAGAAGGACCAAGAATTAGGAGACATTCGAAGGCAATTAGTAAGTATCCATGTGAAGTGATTACTTTTCTTCATGTTGAGTGAAATTATTACCATTCTATGAATTCTCTATACCTGGAACAATTCAATAGCGGTCTCATTACGCTCTTCGTAATTCAGATTTGAACCTTCAAACTTGAAATAGAGTTGCTAAGAATTCGTTACTTACTCGATACTTACGAAGCTGTTTTGTTTCGACGAACGATGTATACGTACGTAGTCGAATGTTACGAAACGCTCTAGCTGGAGCGCTTGTTCATTGGTTGATTTTTAATTAATCAGCGAACGCTCTAGTATGAGCGCGAGACATACAAGCTAGAATAGTGTTCGAAATAGGTATTCCTTGCTATTCTTCGAGATATAGAAATATTCGATCTTTTCTACACACGGCTTTCTGTTGCAGGCTTTATATTTCATTACTTATTTGGTTGTAAAAAAGAATGATCATTTGAAATTTTACAGGTGATTGCGAAGGGTGATGCAGCAACGTACGAGTTCATACTTTATATTTGTGAGAAAGTTTCTGAGTTTGAGGAGTCCATTGCGACGCCAATATTTTCGAAGACTGATGTTCAATATGAGCAAAGAATCAGATTAGAGTTTCCACATGATAATGCCCCTCAGGAACTCAGAAGAGGCATTCACTATCGCAAATACATATATGTACTTCATTTCGGGAATGCCGTAGATTCACCACAAATAGAACGATTAAGACAGGCATTAAATTATGATAGGAATCTCTACCACACGTTTGCTGTACAGATACAACGCCTTTACAAAGTGTTCTCGGATGATGTCCACAGCATGTCTTCCATGGGATTAAAATATCTAGATTTGAATCGTATGCCGGAGTATCTCCGATTCTTTAGTAGCGACATGAAATATGCCCTCGAAATATTCATTAGAACTATCTAATTTCCCCTGTATATATTTTAATATTATATGAAATAAGAAATTTTCGTTTTTTGTTCTTTTGAAAATTATTTTAGTCATTGTATACAGACTGTCAAGAGAGCATTTCGGTTGGAAGAAAAATTATTAGTTTCAGCATAAGAGCTGTTCCGAAAAGAAATTCATTGTTTCTCAATGATGATCACCGAGTACGTAGAGAATAAATTTACTCGTCGACCACCGCAAAAAAAAATGTGGGCTTGGGAAAATTACAGATTCGTAGTATCGAGATCAAGTTTGTCGGGTATTTATTTTATCGGTTCCTGTTCTGATTTAATTGTTGAAATAGTCCTTATTGAGGTACCAAAAAAGGTGAGTCTAGATATCGGTTGAGTAATGGTAAACTAAATATGATACAGGTTTTTCGGTAGTAAAATTAAATATGAGCCAAAAGTACCGATTCTTTAAACCAATTTTGAGTTTCATTGAATGTGTTGAAAATTGGTTCTTGAATTAATTTTGAGTTCGTCGACGTTTGTGGAGAATGTTGAAAAAACGTTATAAAAGAGAAGAAAAGTAGTCACAAAAGTGTGATTTTTTTTTTCTTCAAAAAATAAATGTGGATTGGAGTCACACTAATCACATACTACTGTTTTATTGTTCGTAAATATTTATTTGTGGTTTTCCATAAATAAATATTTAGTAAAGTGTCAACGTTAAAAATAAGAAACAAATTCAGAACCACACCTATTTTTTGGCGTTACAGTCACTTTAACCTCCCTTCACTTAAGTTTCACTTGAAAATGACTTTTGGCACAATTTTGTAGTTAAGAGTGTAGTAAATTTTATTTTTACCTTGGAACTTTCATAAGAGATACAATGTTTCCATATTTTTAAGTATAAAGTTGTGGAAAAAAATTTTTTTAAGTGAAATTTAAGTGAAGGGAGGTTAAAGTGACATTTGTGAATATGGGCCACTGTGGTTTCCACTATATATATACATTCAGCACGAATTTCAGCTAAGAGTGTCCAGATTTTCCTGAGGTCATGAGACGAAAAACAAACTTACCCTCATCTCTGGGTCTCAATACAAAATCAATTTTAATACGAAGATTTTCTTCGAAAACCTGCTTAAAAATTGAGATTTTTGATGTCTGAGAAAAAAATATTTGGCAGTAGGTGAACACATTTCGTTCACACTTCAGAGACTCCAGAAGTCAAGACGTCGTTACGAAAGATTTTTCCAATGATGGAACAGAGCTCGTTAATCGGTATGCAAATATTAAGACAAGGGCAGTGAGTAATGAAGGTATAAAAGTATCAGTATGTCAAAGCATATTTACCACGTTTCTATTGTTCATTTTATCTTGAAAATTTACAGTTTTATTTTTCTCTTAAGTTCCAGTTTTTTGCATAAAAAGTTAGCCCTTCTTCAGTACATACGAACTACTGAATCAATGGTTCATTTTATCACGATTGTTTCATATAAATATGCAAATAGAAGAATAACTAAATTTCAACGATTTCGAGAATGCTCAATTAACGCGATGATTTATGAACAATCACTTCTTTTTTTCTTTTTTTTTTTGGGCTTCAGCTACTGAGCCATTTTACCCATCATATAGAGGGAGGGAGGTCGGGATTCGGTGGGCAATGGTCTACCAGCAACAATTTTTCAATCACGGATTGGAGCACCAATAGTGAACCAAACAAACCGCCCTTTTAGGTTGAGTCGGGTATGTGGCGGGCTCGCGGCGGTCGGTTTCGAACTCGCGATCTTCGGTTTTAAAAGCTGATCACCAGTAACCAATACGCCACGCAGAAACCTTCAGAAGTTTTTTGGACAGATTCCAGAAAACAATAATAATAATAATAATAATAAATTAAAAAAAAATAATAAGAAAAATAAAAAAAAAACAAAAAAACAATTAAATTACAACTTTATTTAAAAAGAAAAAAAAAAATCTGGTAATACATTTGTTTGTCGTTCAGCGCGCAGTAAGTTTTTAATGCTTGATTCATAAAATGTTAGCTATGGTAAAAAAACGAAAAAAGAAAGAAAAAAATTCAAAATTTTTGCCACTACAGATAATGATGCTGCAATGAGGCAGCAATAACGTGAGTAAAAAAAAATCACGGACATGGTTCGATTTGAATAGGAAAAATTTGTGTTATTTTTCCTATTCCTTTCGCCTGTCCTTCGCGAAAAAGTAGTCTCATTCCCACGGTCACATATTCTGGATGTCGCGTGAATCGAAACAATACAGATGCCTTATCGTTGGTATGAATTCCTCCGGTGGTCATAATACCAACCATTACGGCTGTCTGTCGTATGTTTCCAATGTGAACAGTGGTTTGAAATCCAGGATACATCGCGGTGGCATGGTACAGCACGCTAACCGTTGCCTACGAAGAAACAAGCAAATTTTCGTCAGTATATCGTATTATAAATAATATAAAATCGACTAAACATAATGATTAAAACGAATGCTGTCTGTCTTAATAATAGTTTTTAGTGCAAATAATCGTTTTGTTTCCGAATAATTGCTTCGAACTTTTAACACTAAACTAAGAGAATGAAGCACGTTATTTTTTATTTTTACAAAAAATTAACAATACGAAAATTTATTTTACAGCGACATGTTCTCTGTTATCGTAGCATGGCACTGAAATCTTCCAAAAAGCTGATTAACGTAATACTATGTTTAGGACTAACAGACAATTAGCTATTTCTCTGGTAATACTGTGATTACTAGCATCTAAATTGACATCAACATAGATCTTAAGAAAAAGTTTAGTTTGAATATTTTTAGATATAATTTAAAATTGAATATTAAATTGTTGAAATATATGTTCGAGAAATTGATATAGAAAAATGATAGAAAAAATATTATTTGTAATTAATATTTTTATTATTATGCTCGTTGCTTAAGACTTTTTATTGGGCAATTGAATAGCTGTTTGGCAAATAACAACTAGTCATCATAATAAAATTATCAACCTGGAAGAACCACGTAGCAATCATATCTTTTTCAAGTCCCAATAATACCATTCCCTTGCGAACACAATGAACTGTATCATTCAACTGAAGTGAAGAGCTTTGAGAAGCCCTCACGGATTTACAAGGAACTTTGTTTCGGTGAATTGATAATACTTTCACACGTTGATAACTGCCATCGTCTAATGGACCTAAAATTAAATTAGACATGAAAAAATTCTGTTACGAACAATTTGAAAATACCTATCACACTATATGTACCCATCATCAGTTCGGTTCCTTCACGAACAAAGCCCTTCAATAGCAGTCCACCGACGACGGTACCCAGTTCTGGTATTCTAAATGTTTCGTCAATTTGAAATTCGCACAAATCCTGCGTCGAGAAAAGGTGTACGATTAATTAAGTTTACCATTCGAATTTATGACGAAATCTAAAATGACAACATAAAAGATTAACGCACATGTTCCAACAGCTCCCGCTCCTTCATACTGACACTGGGTGAGAGTAGATACAAGAACTGGGTTAGCAATTCGAGACCTTCACCGGTAACATTAGAAACGCAAAATATAGGAACTAACTGTTCGCTCGGTTGGTTCGAGCAAACCGTCATGAGATCGTCTTCATTTTGGACAACTAATGTCATCTATAAACAAGTACAAAACGGGTATGAGCTAACCTTGATTGACGGATGCAAAAAACCAAAAAGGCAAATGCAATCCATACTTTCCGACATCCAACAGCCTGAATTACGGCTTCCAATTTGTCGAGTATCGGTTTCGGCGACGAGACATCGATTTTGGTGACGACCACGAAACATGGAACTTCGAGTGCCATTGTGATGGCCAAGTGTTCGCGAGTCATACCCACGATGCCAAGAACACTGCTGATCACAAGCATAGCATGATGCGGAAGATAACCACTCAAGCCAGCGACTGTCGTTCGTAAATACTTTCTGTGCCCGGCCAGATCCATGAACGTGACTAGTTTCGATGAATTGGCGCAAATTTCTACAGCAGATACAGCTTCCTTGTAGTTAATTACTTCTCCCTGTAAAATTTAAATATGGAAGTTTTTTTTAAAACACATTTCAAAAAAATTTACGCAAATTCGAATAAATTACGTTTCAACCGAGTATTCGAGGGTAACATAGGGACCAAAGAACAAGAAATGCCACTTAAGAGATGATTAAGGCGCACAATTCTCAATTTTGTCATTGCCAAATGAGATTTTTACGTTCATGAAGAACATTCAATTTTGGAATCAATATCGCTACACAGATGCGGCAAGGTTTTCAAATTTTCTGAAAATGTATTAAGGCCTTCTCAAATAAGTGCTTTTCCAATTCACAACATTAAATAGCCTACTGCCCTTTTCTTTTCAATAATTTTTCACAAGAATTTATTTCCCTTTTAACTGATTTTCTTGTTAGTCTATTTTTATTAACTACGTTTGAAAAAAATCTAGTTAAGAAAAATTATTTTTCTCAACTTCATCATTTAATTTTGTACATCACAAACCAACGATTATTCGCCTATTTTGAATTGGAGAAAGTATACTCTCAGGAGAATTTCTCAGTCTTATACCAACGCGATTCGTCAAACAGCCGCCTAACTAAGCTAAACCTCAATTTTTTGAAATATTTGGAGAAGAAATTCATGAATTATAGAAAATATATTCAATTCTTATTTTGAATTCTTCAATGAAGCGTATCGAATAGAATAATCCAAACACGACTGAAACTCAAAGAATAAAAAATGAGGACTATCTTAGATATTGAAGAACAGATATGTATTGTTTACGATGAATTCTGGATACAAAAATCTCAATTTATTTATTTTGTTAAAAAGTGACTGTTGAAAGGGTTTGAAAAGTACAACAAATAAGACTTTAAATTTGAGATCTAATCTCAAAACGTTCGATAACACTGTGAAATATTAATGCTCCAAAATTTGACAAACTAATTAAGCCAAAAGTTAGTCGATAAATTTCGTATCCAAATATCTTCAAAGATAGCTTTACTGGAGATAGTATCTTCATAGTACACAATGCAAGGCAATCTTGCAGAGCTTTGTCTTATACAGCTATGGATAGAGATAAAAATTCGAACTAAATAATTTACAGAATTTTTAATAACTGAGCAACGAAAACTATTTAGTTTTCTACACATAGGCAGGAGGTGATGAAAATTATTCTGAAAATTAAATCTTTTAACATTCGCGAGACATGTTGAAAATTATTTTAGACTAACCTATTTTAGGAAAATGACGAAACATTTTCGCAGTAAATCGAAATCATCGATCGTTTACATCACGTAAAGGCGATAAGGGTTTCAAGTTAACGATAAATCCGTTCGATTTTTTTTTTTAAATCATGTAACTAGAAGCGACTACAAAGTTCTGATAGTTTAAGATTATATCCATGACGTACAACCAATTTTGTTCTAACTTTACGGTCATTCATCGATTGGTAAAATTTAAATTCAAAAAACAAAAGAACGGAAACTATACTTTATACATTTCTTCCAACTCTATGTCTGATTTAATTTTTTCTCCCGTAAATTTGTACTCCAGAATGGTTATTTTTTCAAATTTTAAAATAAACACTGAAGAAGAAAATCAAAATTTTTTTTTAACATAAATTTAATTCAGGGAACAGTTTAATTTAAATTTTGCACTTCATCACTTGTTTCTCAAATTGGTGGAATCAGCATAGCAGTCGCAAATACAAGCATTACTGTAGCATATATGAGACACTTTTGATTTCGACTTAAAATTCGATAACGAAAATTACGTCGGTTACATCTGAATAATCTGAAATTTTCATCAATTTTAGATACTATTTTTGTCAGCCCGATATCATAGCATGAATATAGTTTGTAAACAATTTACAAACTAGAAAATTTAACCTTGAAAAAATATCTTTCGCGCATCAGCCGCGGTAAGTGTATTTTCCAAGTGTCAAATTTCGTAATGGGTGCCATTCGAAAACCAGGTGACCGATTTCGTTCAAATTCAACACCAAATTATTCCTTAATAATTCCCAACTATTATAAAAATTTCCAGCTAGAATCTAAATTCACAGGATTTATCTGAATGACATGAACAGGGATGTAGCGAAAAGCTTTTTTTTTTTTTGGTGCGGAGGGAGAAAAATGAAAATTTCCAACTGAAATTTTTGAAATTACAAACTGCTAAAAAAAAACAAAAATCACCTAACACACTCGTACATTATGTCCTTTCTTTTTCTTAATCGCAATTTTTCCAACTAATAAACAACTTGTACAATTTTACCAAGTGACCAAAACTTTTGGAGGAGAGCCTCCCCATCACCCTTAGCTACGTCCCTGAACATGATGGATTTGCAAAACTTTGAGAACCCTTCCCTCCGAAATTACTAAATAAATTAAAAGAATTTTCGCACGAATGTGTAGCCCATGAAAGCATCTAACACTACCCCAAGTTTCATTACCAGAGATCAAACAGCGGAGGCTCCACAGACTCCAAAAAAATGTAATAATCAGCAATAAGTGGAAATATGTATATATTAGGTACAGAATTTGAGGGACCCATATATTCGTGATGTATGACTTAAAATCGGCGTTTTTCCACAGATCCCGCCACTGCACTGAATGCAATAGTTAACACTAATAATCGACTACAATACGAGATGACGATAAAGCGGAAAAATTCATCACCTTAGGACCAAACCCTAAAATTTCGTGAGATATCGAAGACGTTCGACCAGATAGCACTTCGTGTAGATGGCGAAACATGTTTAGCCTGGCTGTCCCATTTCCATTATCCAATTCTCCCTGAGTCAACACACCAAGTAATGTAGATTTCCCAGCATCTGCACCACCAAGCACCGCCACACGAACTTCGATATTTTGCTGGTCGTCCGGAATCTAATTAAAAATATACAAAAATATTAAAAAAAATTAACATTAGAGGGGCAAATAATGAAAGGACCTTGAAGATAGAATTCAGCTGATCGTTGCGCAATGAAAAAAAAAATCTACTGGGAGAAACGATTTTTTACAAAGCAATAGCGATGATGAAATATATAAACAGGTTATTTACCAATGTCAGGGTCTCTGACGCTCAAAATATTACGTTACCTTGCGAATCAATACTTCGATGACTTTTTTCCCACTATCCACTTCACGTTCACGAAGAACAGTCATTGTTGCATCTAACTGTAACGACATTTGCTCGAGTGTTTGTAGACTAGAATGGATTTCACTGTCAGACAGACCTGCTAGCACTCCATTATCTTTTACACCGATTTCATAAATTGCTTCGCCACGGCCCTCTCGTAATCTCCATTTCATCTGGAAGAATTAAATGGCGGATTATCTACAATCCTATATAAATATACCTTTTTTTTCAAAAGTATAATAGGAAATATTTTTTCCCTACTTCCTTACGATCCGAAATTCAACCTCAAAAAATATTAAGGAAGATTTATTATCCTAGAATGGGATAGAGGGGGCACTTTCATTCCTGCGAAATTCATACATATTTAGAATTTTATTGCAATCAACCATTCAAAAATGATAAACTAGATCAACGGATACATCTTCTATCGAAATATTTCAGACAATTTTGACCTCTTAAATTTAAAGACTAAAAACTCATTTTTTTCCCTCAGAAAATACTAACTCCAACAAAATCACAGATAATTAATACAGATACATTATATTTGAAACATAAATTTCAGAAGGTAATTTTATTTTGTCTCTGCTCTATCCTTTAGGTGATGCATAGTTTTAATTTTAACTGGTTTTTGTTATGAAAATCAATGTTTACAGTACCTTATGAGTCATTTGTTCTAACTGCTATCAAGTAGGTCAAATGCCAAATAGTTTTCATTATTCAACAGTTTTTTGTTTTTAAATTATATTTTTGTTTCCAATTACATGTATTATCATTTAGCATGTTGCAGCAATCGCGAACGTCCTTAAGTGAAAAAATAAAAGCGTATAACAAAAGTAGTTTTTCTAAAAATTACCCAATCTCCCTCTCAAAAACAATAAAAAAGAAAAAATGTGAATACAATATAAGAAAAATTTCATCTAACTAGGTTAACAGGTCGTAGACAAAAAATAAGGTAAAGTTTGAAAACATGATTATTCAGCTAAGCTGACCACAAAAAATCCAACAATACCTCAATTTCCGCGTCATAAATTTTGCTTCATGAGCGTTTTTTTTTTTTTTTAACGATTGCAGTATAATAACGATCTTTTTCAGATATTAAAGGTATTTTAACCTTTGTAATTATTCAACAAAACTCAACGATATTTCAAAGGGATTTGAAAAATTCCTAAAGTTCACAAAGCATTAATTACGACAAGTAAGATAATTATTTTTTCCCAAGAAAAATTCAAAAATATGCATTTTAAAACTTATTCTTCTGTTTAAATAAAATTTGGAAATGTTTCTACTGTTTTTTAAGCGGATAAACAAGACAATTTTTTGAGAATTTTCTACGAAGCAATCAAGTTAACATAATAACTATTACCGTGAGAAAATGAATCATAGATGATTATATTCATTAAGCTAAAAATAACACAGCCGACCGATGATGCAATGACATAGCAGAATTTCAGAATTTTAATTTTGATATTATTTCCATCGAATTAGGGTCAATAAACCAGGAAAAAAATACATTAAGAGTCTATTTCAATATTTCTTATTGTACCTTAACAAAATAAATGTGTTTTTCAAAAAAAAAAAAAAAATGGAAATAATAAATAGCAGAACATCGTTGTGTATATAGGTCTCTAAATAAGAGATCAAATTAAACAATAGATACCAACAAATCAGAACACGACTGTTATTTCAGTGCATTATTTGCAAATATCGATTTGCACGCAGGCGAATATATTTCAAAAATGAAGTCAAAACAAAAATCTTTCTGGCTAACTGTTAAACATAGTGTTTCTTGAGAAGCCGCCACCGCCATTAACTTTAATTTTTGATAGGGAATCTCAAAAAAAAAATTGTTTAATAAACCAAAAAATAGTCGTCTCGACGTTTAGGGAACTAGATATAGGTACGCAAAGTATGACATGAATAAACTTACTTTAAAATTGTGATTACTCATTTAAACCCATAGTACTTGGCAAACTAATCACAAGGAACAGAAAAAGGTCCTTTTCACTTTTACCCTATCTTGATTAACTTCATAACCAATTTATTTGAAGAATTGTAGGCTACTACGTATACTCATGGTGGGGAAATTACTCGTATGAGGTTTTAGGGGCTTGCACCCCTTGACAACAGTCGCCGCACAAAGGCTGGAAATTAATTGTCTCTATGACGTTAAAACATATACACACTTGTGCGTTTGTATGTTCATACCTGTACGTACATATAGGTAAGATACATTGCACGGGCCGTGATCAATTACCTGATAACGATCTCAGTGATGTCACAGCCTGACACCAAACACGTTGCGTCATTTCTTATCACCTCGACGGAGGCAGGAAATGACGTAACGGATGACATAATCACATACATATATGTACATATGTGTGTCTGTTTGCGTGTGCCAAATTTGGTATATAAACTCGCAAAACTGGCTACAAAATTGCCAGTGTTTGCTGAGGATTTGGCTCTCCCATACTTTACAGTATGAAGTGGCAGAACACGCAATATCTGTTGAAGACCTTCTTCGTGTGAATATCTCTCACGACAATGTATTCCACACTCACCTTGGAAATTTTAGTACAATTTCGGGAACTCCTAGAACCCTTGATGTACAAGAGTAACAAATTATAAGATAGGATAAAAGTAAAAATAACCTTTTTTGTTACTCCTGACAAATATTGTGGGTTTACATGGTAAAATAATAATTTTATTTTAAAGAAAATTTTCTAACGTCATGTTTTTAGTATACTTTAATCCGTGAACAGTGAGACCTGGAATGTGTTTATTGAACGTTTTTTTTTTGTCTTGTGGTTTAATATTTATTGAAATCTGCTGTTGAAGTTGAGAGGACTTCTTAGCAGTGATTGGAATCGATTTGAAATGGAAGATTGAATCCTGGGATTTGAGAGTGAGTAAACAAGTGAGTGGGATTCAATTCTTCTATGATTGAATCAGGATTGATTGCGAGTGAATCACTAAAAGATTGAAAGAACAAGGGAGAAATTCTGTAAAATTTGGAATCATTCATCTTTTCAAGGATAATGCAGTTTGGATTTTTATCAGCACATTTATCTTTTTTTTTTTTGAATAGTCGCTGTTTTTCTTTCTGCCACGCTCATATTTCGATTTTTATTGGTGCATTTTTCTTTCCTTGCTGCCCTTTATTGTTTTTTTTTTTGCCATCTAAAATCACAAAATAATATTGAAAAAAAAAAAAAAAAGATAAACATACGAGATTCAATCAGATTTAATCAGTGAATAGTTTTTCTACTGCGATAAGAGTGATTTAATACGAATTTTATGGAGCTTTTAAACTCAAAAATAAATCCAGAGTTTTATGTCAGAGTGGGAAAAAAAATTAGGAACGAATCGGATCGAGTAGAAGTTTCTGTTTCACTCCCAACCACTGCTTTTCAGGAAACACCCAGCATACATTTAGTATAGCGTAAAGGTGACTTTTAAACAGTACCATACTAACTTTAACCAACGGCTTTGGCCGCAGTTATACAGGAAATAGGTACAAAAGTTACCACATACCTACTCAAAGAAAGGTATCTTTAAATTCACTACACTTTGAGGAAGTGAGGAGCAGTGGACAATTACAGCTATTTGGGGTGAGAATCATTTCAATAAAGAACCTCCTATGCTAAATCTAATTCACCTTCTCTCACCAAATTTCTCTCTCCCCTTCGGAGTTTCTGCAGGATAATAGATATATTTTCTACAAATTCAGAAGTGTGAACTTATTTCTTTTCTTTTTATTTTTTTAATGGAAAAAAAGCTATTTTCACGAAAATTTTTAATGTATAAATATTGTTAAAAATTTAATTTTCTCACTAAATTTTTCATGCTCTTCGCAGTTTTAATTTTTATTATTCTACATAAATAATTTTAAAAAATATAAGAAACAAATTCAAAACATTTATATAAATTGTGAGGATTTGAACTGACCCCCTCAGGGAAACCTTGGTTCAAAAGAACGGATCCTAACCTACTGGCTACAAATATCCAAGCAAACGTGAGTGATTTCGTTTCTTTACTAAACATACCACGGGGAAGCACTGCAATTGCAGTTTTATTCTCGTATTTTCTTTCGCTATATTATCTCGTAACTGATTTGCTTTAGGTGAAAACTGGTGATAGAAATGAATTTGTCATTAAAAAATAGGGGGTTGTCACCTAAAATTTTTTCTACCATCATTAGTTTTTGAAATAAATTGTAATTAAAAAAAAAGTAAATGTCTTATTAATTTGCGATTTGTGGTAGGTTTATTTTTGAAAAAGTAATGAAGTTGAAAAAATTATTTTTGGTTGTGTAACATAGAAAATTTTCTCTTTTTCCAAGGTTATCAACATCAACTTTCTAGAATAAAAATTGGGTGAGGAATCGTGAAATGAAAGAGAAGTTTTTATCAAAATTAAAATGTTGGGAATGTGGCAAAAATCGCGGACGAATACATACCAAAATTGGTATTGAACTTTATTATATTGAAGATTTCGAATGTTAGCACATTAATTTAGGGTAAAAAGAGCGAAAAAAATCTCTCTCGTGAAATAAATTACGACTCCAAAATTCATTTAAAAAGAAACACATAGATTAGAAAAGTGTTTGCAGGCGCGATATCACTGCAGAATTAAAGCTGGAGGATTAAATCGTTCAGTTCTCTATTTATGGTATTTCAGAGAGCAAACATGAGACGAACTGAAGTTTATTCAAAATAAGAAGTGCCAGGTGGGCCGAAGTGCTTAGCACTAGGTAACAATGATAAAGATAAAATGCTGCAATCGGAAATCATTAGATGGTGCATTAGTTAGTTGCGTCATGTCATTTATTGTGAGAGCATTCTCCCCCCTTTTCAGCCGCACTTCAAGCCTCTCTGCGTATTGCTGGTGGTGAATGGCGCTTCTTATTATGAACACTTGAACAGACTATAATCTCTTCCACACAATGAGACAATAATATTTTCGGGAGTATCCCCTCCGGGACTTTAAACAAAGCAATGAAAATAACAACTTCCACAAACAAAAATGACTACTTACGTTAGTTGTTAAAAGAGAGAGAAAAATTTACATCCTTACTTCATAACAAAGAAATTGAAAAAGAAGGTACACAACTAAGAAATTTCAATTTTCAACCTTGCATCATCTGACATCATAAAAAAATAAAAAATAAGAAGTTATAATTTGGCATCGAAATGAAATTCCAATTATTTCTCGCATCAAAACATACATTGGTCGAAAAATTTTTGCGTTTATTTCGCCAATTTTAAGATCTTTTTTGTTATTGTTTATATTTTATTTTTGAAAACACGAAACCGCTGAAATTGTTGGACTTGCGCCCTCACTGGTGACCTTGACCATGTTTACGCTGATTCACATGGATCGATAATAAAAGGTTATTTACATGACGTACTTGAGACACCAAACGTTCGAATCGGATATCGGTGGGATTAATCAGTTTCAGTTTATACTCCACATTTCCCAACGATGGTTCGGGGGGCAGTCGATCCTCATCATCGTGGCTCCACAATTCGGAGGACAAACTTTCGTAATCTACTTTCTGGTAACCGTTGTCAAATAACATCAAAAAGGAGTCCATCTATTTTCTGCAAACACAACGTACATTAAAGACGTCATGGAAAGGCAAAATAAAAGAGGTGAATGTGCTCAACAATGTTACCAGCTACAACAGTAACGAATCGTTGACCTACTATTTGAATAAGTGAAAGTGATAGGAAACAGAATATTTATGCCATAGCATTATGAAACAATCTACAAACTTACGTAATAATATTCGTTCTCAGAAATGGCGAGTGAAAAAACAGATTCGGAATGATGTGGAGCACTTATTCAGCAATAGAAGAATTTCATTCATAATGAATTAAAAGACATAATTTAAATTCGCTAAATTCGCATGGTCGAAATTACGATAAAATTTATAACATCGTCTGGGAGCGAGAACAACGAAACGAACATCGATCTGTACGGTTAGTAACCGAGCACCGACCACTCTCATTTCGTCAGTGACTATACCCATCAAATAGAATGTTAATAAATTAATACAGCGTAGTTGGTCGCAAATAATAATGCCAACACCTTTCTTGGCATCACTTATTAATGAACACGGAAAATGTATTATTTACATAACAAGACAACAAAAATCGATCGATAATAGTGCATTTTCAATCTCAGCTCGATTTTATGCGAAAATATTGTGTAAACTTTGGTATCTTAAGAAACTGCTGATGCGTAAATCAGCTGAGTTGGCAGTAACAATATATTTAGCAAGCTTAAAGAATATTTTTCGTTATATGCAATACGCGTAATGACGACGAGCTATTACTTACAGATTCGACTTCTGCTTCGGAATCTGAAATTAAACATTTCCTTCAAAACTGCTGGTATTATTCTTCTGTACGCGCTGATTTCTTGAATATCTTCAGACATTACAACGATTTAATGAAATGAATTTGAACAATACACTCACTTAACGTAACCGTACATTATTGAAATTACACGTATAATATTTGGGCAGTAAACTGAGTGTGAAATGTAAATAGTGAAATACTCGCACAGAATAGAATATACACAGAAACAATAAACAATATACCATTCATCCAAAATCAACAATTACACCGAAAATTTAGGTGATTTTTCGACAAATAATGAATCCATAGACCATGACAACAAATTAAACTAAAACGACTAAAGCCTAAAACTAGTCAATATACCTAATTATACCAAAATCAAAATGTATAGAAAAGATGCTGATAATAAATCTTCGACTTATGCTTGGAGTATCGTGAACGACGGAGTCGTACACGATACGATAACGATATTGCTTAACAATATCGTTATCTCACTGACGTTACAGACCACATCAATGACGTCAGTAGAACAGACCAATCACAACGTTATCAATTCACACACACACAGACAAGAAAACAAAGTTCGTTAGAGAGAATTACGAACAACATCATAGGGTAAATGGCGACGAGTGCGAACACAACCACGCTCTTTATTATTGATCTCCTCACGGGAGAACACATTCTTGAGGGTAAAAAATATCGCGGGTAAACAATATTCAGGGTAAATTTGCCTGGTTGTTTTTGTGGGCACACTTTATCGCGGGTAAACAAAACACAGGGTAACATTTATCATGGCAACATTTCTCCGGGTAATTGATTGTGCGGGTATACAAAACAGAGGGCAACATTTTTCAGGGTAATATTTCTCCGGGTAATCAATTGTGCGGGTAGACAAAAGACAGGGTAACTTTATCAGGACTACATTTCTGAGGGTAATCGATTGTGTGGGTAGACAAAAGACAGGGTAACATTTCTCAGGGTAATATTTTATGTTACAGGTTGGGCAAAAGTTAAACACTAAAATACTTTTCTTAGTACTACTGAAGCACGTTGTTTTTTCGCAACAGTACCAAAAAACATGACGTGAGGACTACCGTGAGAATGACATTGATATCAGTGAATTGGGCACAGTTTTTTTCGAATGTTTTCATATTTCTGTAGATACTTGGGGAAGACTAGTGTCTCGCCGTAAATTTGTTTCTAGGACCAGTCATGTGATTTGTGTTTGTGTATCATGTTTCTGTGTATTTGGTTTGTATCTGTGTGGGTGCATCTCATTACAACACCTAATCGCATGTAAATTATATTTTTTAACAAATAAAATTATTAAAGTAACAAACAAAAAATTTTTTGTAAAGTATAATTGTTGATACGAAATCCCACCTCATCTCATTCTTCATCATCATCATC
Organism: Ericerus pela; assembly: GCA_011428145.1. Lineage (NCBI taxonomy): Eukaryota > Metazoa > Arthropoda > Insecta > Hemiptera > Coccidae > Ericerus > Ericerus pela. The sequence goes on from WOFM01000034.1 coordinate 56,704, forward strand.
ATATCATTCTATATATATATGTCATATGTACACTCTAGTCACGAAGTGTTTCCCCTACTACTTTCGATCCTATATCGCTGTTGCTTTGCCATTTACTTTTTCGTTTGTGAAATATATTTTAGTCACGAAATAAATGTCTTAAAAGAAGAAAGTCTCAAGTTCTTTCGATCCTCGTTCTGCATACCTCACATCATGGTAGCCATCGCTACGGTAGAACTTTGAGGAGAGACTTAGAAAATTTAATTTGATGAAATAATTATTTTTTGAAATTTCATTTACTGCTGTGCGTAAAATTTTTTATGTTTTTTATTGAGTAATACACGAAAAAGTTTCGTGTTTTTCGAGAATTAACTCGAATTTTAATTTATTTTGAAAAATCAAAAAATTAAATTGAAGAAGAATAGCTGAAGTTCCAGACTCAATAACGGCCAATACTGGAAGTCATCGAATGCCAAATCCAGAGGGACCGCCAAAGAGATCGTGAGAACAACTGAAGGAAACCTGCTCCCGTTGTCGAGGACTCAACGAGATCCAACATCGAGGACCCAAATTTTTCGGCCAAGGCAGTGCAAAATTCAGGCAGGAAGTATGGAAGTCAACAGCGTAAAAGACATAAATCGTTCGTCAGCACAGCAGCAAAATAAAGTAAAGTCATTGTAAAGGTAATATTTGTTGAAATTATTTATTTTTTGTATTTTGTAGTTGTATTTGAAGTGAGGCTAAAATAATTTAACATATTTAAAAGTTCTATGTCCCAAATAATAAATTTGTCTGAATGTAAGATTGGTGAATATAATATTAGAAAGGAAGATTTAGAGAAATTAGTAAAAAAGTTTGAAGGAGAAAAAGTAGTTGATCTAAAAATCGAAATTTATAATTTATCATACGTTAAATACTTTATGGGTGAAATAATATTAGAGTCCTTTGTAATAGATATATCGGGTAGAATTGAGGAAATCAGTACTTTAAAATGTATTGTAATTTCAGAATCTTCAGTAAATTATTTTTCGAACAGAATTTATAGTTCTGAAAAATCGAAAGATAAATTTATGAACAGATTTTTTAATTAAATAAATTATAAAAACTGGATAAAAAAGGAAATAGTGAAGAGGAAAATTTAATACAAAAACTTGAAAAAGGATTGATCGAAAATAAAAAGTACATACCAGTTGTTAATATAGAAAATAATCTATTAGGATTTCGTGAAACGGAGGAAAATATGGCATCCCCAAATGAAATTAAAACCATACAAGCTCCACTTGGAAAAGTTTTTAATGGAAAATACTACCTGGATTGGCGTAGGATGATTATCTCAGGCATCAGGGGAGCAGGATATTACAATATTTTTGGGGAACACGAATTTCTAAAACCATATATCGATAATATTGATGATCTTAATTTTCGACCTGATAAAAATATGATCAACTACTGTAAAATTCAAGATAATGCCAAAGCGTTTGTGTTAGAAAGAGTATCAAACGATATAACAAAACAGATACGAGATTGTAATACTGCAATATTAATGCTTAAAAAATTGGATAATATTTATGGGACAAAAACTTCGGTTACAGCCAATATGGCGAAAGCAAAATGGTTAGAATTTAGGTTTCAACCGGGTGGAAACATGAAAGGTTTTTTGAAAAAATGGGATGAACTAGTAACAGATGTGAGAGATAGTGGAAAAGAAATCACCGAAAATGAAGAGTTGGAAAATTTGCAATTGGCATTGTGTTATGAACAAGCAATTGCAAAAATACAATACGAAAATTTACCTCCCAACGAGAAAAACTTAGACAACTTTAAACGAATATTGAGAGAAGATTCAGATCAAAAGTATAGGGATCAAACCTTAAAGAAACAGAATAGTAATGGCAATAGTCAATCGAATAATGCTTATAGAAATAATAATGGTAATAGTAATAATAATAGATACAACTACAGAGGCAGGTATAATAATTATCGAGGTAGAAATAATTATAGAAATCAAAATAATAATTATAGTAACTTTAGAAATGGAAATAGAAATGGTTTCAATAATAACGGTCAAAATGGAAATAATAATGGTAATGCGTCAGAACAAAACCAAAATAATATTAATACGAATAATAATAATAATAATGGTAATAATAACTATAGGGGAAATAATTATAGAGGAAACCCAAATTTTAGAGGAAATAATCAGAGAGGTAATGGGAGAAACCATAAACAAAATAACACTAAATGTTATAAGTGTGGGCAATTTGGCCACATAGCGCAAAATTGTATAAATAATAATTCACAAGGAAATAATAGCAATGAAAGTGCAAATAATAATCAGGGAAATTATCCACCGAAGCCAAATGTAAACCCGTCCAATAATAATAAGAAGGATAGCTCGGAACAACAGGTAAAAATGTCCTGTATGGTAAAAAGATTTAATAATAATAGTGAATGGTTACTTAATGAATTAACTAACGATAATAAATAAAATATGGATGAAAATTACGAAATATTAAATAATAAAGCAATTCTTGATGGAGCTGCAGAAGTACATTTAACTTCTGATCTTAGTAAACTAATAGATGTTAAAAAATTCGTAACCCCAATGAAATTACAATGTGCGGGAAGGAATACATTTTTATATGCCACACATACAGGAAAAATGATCATAAAAATTGAAAATTCAAAAAAAATTCAATCATTGATAGAACTAAACGACGTTCATTATGTGCCTGATCTGAACTTGGACATTATCTCAGCTATTAAAATAACAAACACCGGAATAATCAATATCGACCAGCAAAAGGAAATTGCGAACATATATTTTATTGAAACAGCTGAAATCATTATTACCGCCAAAAAAGAAGAGGGAATATTCTACATATACTATAATGTAGAGAACAATGATATAAAAAAAAAAATAGATAAAGAGGATTATATGGATAAAAAAAATGTAATATGTGCCCCTGTTACCCAAGATACTAATGACAAATGGGATGATTTTACGGTAGAAATGGAGGTTATTGAAGAAGATAATGATACTCAATCATCTCAGGGGGGTGAAGATAATGAAATAGTCATAGAATCTAATGAAAATAATAATAATACGAATAAACCCCAAATTAATAATAATAATATAAATAAAAAAATAATAATACACTGAAGACTTGGACATCTTAATGCCAGATATTTGCAAAAATTAAAAAATTTAGCAATTGGCATACCCGAAAACATTAATTTTAAAGATGAAGATTTTGTAAACTGTCAAATATGTTGTATAGCCAATAATTCAAAACTGGGTCATACGGGGATAAGAACTAAACCAACCCGAAAATTAGAAATAGCGTCATCAGATATCATGGGTCCATTTACGCCCTCTGTGGCTAATCAAAAATATATTTTAACTTTCATAGACCATTTTTCAAAATATACATTTGTCATGCCCATAGCCAATAAAAGTCAGGTGACAAACGAATTTAAAAATATCATAATGTCTATGAAAAATAAATTTCCTGAATACCCCATAGGGACTATAAGGTGCGACAATGCAAAAGAGTACACAGACACAAAAATAATAAATTATTGTAGAGAAATAGGAATAACAATGGATTACGTGGTTCCATATTCTCCTGAATTAAATGGTGTTGCCAAAAGGCAAAATCAAACTTTAATGAGGAGAGTAAGGGCCATGTTGATTGATGCTAATCTCGATATAAAGTACTGGTCTTATGCTGTTGTTACAGCAGCCTATCTAATTAATAGATCCCCCACAAAAGCTAATGAAGGGTTTAAAACACCATACGAATTGTTTTATGGAAGGAAACCAAATTTAAAAAATTTAAAAGTATTCGGTGCACTTACGTATAGGCATATACCAATAGAAGTGAGAAAGCAAAATGCAACTAAAGCAAAATCAAAATCTAAAGAAAAAATTGACCCAAAATTGGCGCACAGGGCTGAGAAAAACATAATGATGGGTTACACGAACACAGGGTATTGTCTAGGAAATCTATATAATTCAAAATCATATATATCATGCGATGTCAAAGTAGATGAAAGTCAGAATATAAAATCACTGCTAATTAATAAAAAACCTCTAAAAATAAAGTCAGCTGATTATGATTATGACTTGGGAATAATAAACCCTATAGTAATGAATGTAAAAGTAAAATACAATAAAGCTTATATTGAAGATAATATTCCAAAAACATTCTCGGTAATAGAAACAAACCCCTTTAGAGAAGAATGGATCAAGGCCATTAATGACGAATTTAGTTCTCTCGATGACTTGAAAGAATGGAAAGTGGTAGATTATGATTGGCAAAAATTGATAGATACAAGGTGGATCTTTACGATAAAATTTGATTAATTCGGAAACCCGAAACCCAAAGCTAGACTTGTGGCACGTGGCTTTAAAGATCGAACGGAATATGGCATTGCTGAAACCCACGGACCTGTAGCATCCATAGGTACTATAAGGTTATTATTATCAATTGTGAATAAAGACAAATTAATAATGGTACAATAAGATGTTAAAACAGCATATCTGAATTCACCCATTATAAAACCCATTTTTGTTAAAAGACCAGAAGGCATTAATATTAATAGAAATCAGGTACTCGAACTACAAAAATCAATTTACGGATTAAAAACTTCTAGCAAATCGTGGTATGACTTACTGGACATTAAGGTAAAGGAAATGGGATTTGAAAAAACTAAAAGCGACAGATGCTTCTATATAATGAAAAATAACGAAGATAAAACATATTTCTTGAGTTATGTAGACGATATATTAGTAGCATCAAATTCACAATCGGCCATTACTAGAATAAATGAAGAGTTACAAAAAGATTTTACAATTACGATTACGAATAATCCAAAATTTTTTGTGGGCCTAGAAATAATGAGAGATATTGAAAAGAACACAATAATAATTTCGCAATATAAACACATAGAAAAAATGATCAAAAAATTTGGAATCTCTGAACTCAAAAACACTAATACACCAATGGAAACGGGACTAAAAATAGACAAAATACAAAATGGTAGAGACGATACAGAGTATAGATCGATGATAGGGGGACTACTTTATTTGGCAAGACTTACGAGACCAGACATATTATTCCCAGTAAATTTCTTCTCACACTTTCAGAATAATTCAAACGACACCTTAAAAAATTATGTAAAAAGAATATTCAGATACATTAACACAACCAAAAATTATAATCTAAAATATACATCAAAGGGGGATGGAATACAAGCATACATAGATGCCTCTTATGCACCCCAGGTTGATGATTCGAATATAGAGTTACAGAACCTTAGTAAAGGGAAGTCAATAACTGGATTTATGCTATTCGCCTATGGAGACTTGGTGGAGTGGAATTGCTGCAAGCAGACTATTCACGCCTCATCAAGCACAGCGGCTGAAATAATTGCAGTTTTTGACACCCTTGATACGATAAAGGTAATGCAATACATGAATTATGAGATTTTTGGCGAAAAACTAATGGTGGATATTATGGAAGACAATATTTCAACGCAAAAAATATGTTCTGGGGGTAGTCAAAGAAAGTCGAGAGCCCTAATGATCAAATGCTACTCGATTTTGGAAGCTTTTGAGGAAAAAATAATATTTTTTAGAACAGTCAGCTCCGAAAATCAATTGGCAGATATACTAACAAAATCATTGGATCGATCGAAATTTGAAAATATAATTGTGAAAATATTAAACGAAACCAACATATACACATAATAATAGTTTATTTCGAATTTAGTATATGTACAAAAATTTTCCCCATTTCAAATACAAGTAGTCACATGTTCAAATGTAAGTCATAACACGAAAATATTTGCTGAAAAATTGGCCTTCAATTATTGTCAAAAAGAATACTTCACAATATAATTTACTAGAAAATACATGCAACAGATAAATTAGAGATTTCTCGAATATTGTCACAAAGAAAAAATTACGAAAATCGAGGAAGAAAAAACCCTACAATTCGTATAATAAAAACCCTATACATTTTCCAACAAGCGTGAGAGAAATACACGAAATATTCCCACACGAACTTATGAAAGGAAACTCGCTAACAATAAATACAATAAAGATTAAAACCCATTACATGACCGCAGTTAAAGATAAACCAAAAACGTTGCCTTATCATAGAACATATTAAACGCCACTTCGAATACAATGCAACGTACGAAGGATAATATACAATGCAACGCATGTTATTCTACAATCGTTTTCATGTATAATTCGCAGATAAAATACGTAACGTACGTTAGAATTCATTGAACCTACAGTTGAAAAACCTTTTGTGAACTTTTTTTCTTGTCTTCTTTTATTTTTATTTATTCGTGTAGTATTTGTTCGTGAATATTTTTTTCGTTTCGAATATTTTTCTTCTTTTTTTTCTCTCTCGACTCGGAATATACGAGCGATGAATCATATGTTATTCGTAATACTTTAATAATTTTGCATGTTACCAATTTTTATATTTTTTTTTTTTTTTTTTTTATTATATACATATACCATATACTATTTACAGACACAATAGTGTCCATTATTACATGCATGTTACCATTTTTATATATTTATCTACTTATTTATTTTATTCAATTTTTATTCTTTTTTAATTTTTCGAAGCACAGCGCAATAAAATTTTTTTAGGAACCCAAGTTACCGAATTTAATTAAATAATACAATGTCAATATTTTTTTGTAAAATTTTTTTTATTATGCATATATCCTTTTTATACTTGTATTTTTTTTTGTAATTAATATTTTTTTCTTTTTTAAATAATAATGATTCGTTTATTTTCAGACAACATGATGAAGAACTTAATCGGTAAAATTTCAGGGGGGTGTTGATACGAAATCCCACCTCATCTCATTCTTCATCATCATCATCATATCATTCTATATATATATGTCATATGTACACTCTAGTCACGAAGTGTTTCCCCTACTACTTTCGATCGTATATCGCTGTTGCTTCGCCATTTACTTTTTCGTTTGTGAAATATATTTTAGTCGCGAAATAAATGTCTTAAAAGAAGAAAGTCTCAAGTTCTTTCGATCCTTGTTCTGCATACCTCACATCAATAATCAAAAAACATCCCCAAGACTAGTGAATAATAGTAGTGTGATCTGCATGCTTAAAAATCACAATAGTACTAAGCAAAGTATTTGAGTGTTTAACTTTTGCCCAACCTGTAACATAAAATATTACCCTGAGAAATGTTGCCCTGAGAAATGTTACCCTGTCTTTTGTCTACCCACACAATCAATTACCCTCAGAAATGTAGTCCTGATAAATGTTACCCTGTCTTTTGTCTACCCGCACAATTGATTACCCGGAGAAATGTTGCCCTGATAAATGTTACCCTGTGTTTTGTTTACCCGCGATAAAGTGTGCCCACTAAAACAACCAGGCAAATTTACCCTGAATATTGTTTACCCGCGATATTGTTTACCCTCAAGAAAGTATAGAGCCGTTGTTTCAAACCAACTTGTTTCTTTCCTTGGAAGTAAAACCTCACTTCAAATCTGATTGGAGGAAAAAATCGCATCAGGGGAATTCGATTATTTTGATTGGTTAATGTCTATTGATATTGGGTATTTCGTACGCCCGTGTACGGTGTGCGGGCAATTGTTAACGACAGTCGATCCCATTGTACAACATCAGCATGTCGTCTCGATCGTATATATATCCTCGAAGAAGGAGTTCAAAATTTTTATCAAATTCAAAATTTCCTGACAAAAAAATAAGCAGGGAGAAGTTGAAAAAATATTTCCTGGCATTGAAGTGTTATGAACATTTTGATTTAATTTAATTCAAATTTCAAAATTTCATTTATTTTTTGCATTCTTTTAGGATACGTAAATTATTGTTGGTGTTTGAGTTTTAAATTATGTGAGCCTAATTTGGTCCAGGGGTAATTATTGTAATTTATTCCATATTTTTATTTTTATTATGTTCAATTATTCTATCCCAAATATATTAATTTAATTGCGAAGCCCATTCCGTTTTCATTAATCTTTCCAATCAAAGATCAACTAATATCCAAATATGTCGATTAGAGTTGGTAATTCGATGAGAATCAATTTCTTATAATATTTTTTTCAAGTTTAATGTTATCTTTGATAGATCTTATTGGCGTATTACTTCAATATGATTTGCTGAAATTTTCATCAAAGGCTGAGATGAACTTTTCATCGTGCAGTGCTTCAACGAGCATTGCAGGTAACAGTAACGAACAAGAAGGAACTTCGTCTGACGGGTAAAATTATAATCTTCGTACCAATGACATACCATCTTTAATTCTTTGAATATTCAATTTAATTGTTGTTCTATCAGATCAGATCAATGCTCCGCTGGTTCCTCGAAGGAAAATAACGAGTCTGTTGCCCAGGCTAACAATATCTCGTTGGAAGAATGTAAGCAACCAGTAGTCATTAGGCCGTATTCAATTCGACGAAGACTACATCATCGCATTGCTGCAATGCAGGATCGACGAGCAAATCCCGATCATCAACGTGGATTCAATCTTCTTGCTCGACGTCAACGAAATCCTGAACGTGATATATTACTTGATTATCGCAGAGAGCTACCACGTTTATGGATGCACTTAGATGCAATTGCACTTATTCGACTTTTTCGATTACCTCCTGGAGGTTGAAGTTATTTGATACTGTCTCACTCATTTAACGGTCTCGTAAATTTTTATTATTTTAATGTACAATAATTGCTGCCGATGTAAGTATATACAGTATATTATATAGTTTTACTGAAATTAACAATTCTATTGTATTTATTTATTCGTTTATTTAATTATTTTTTGAAGTGAAATGAACGTATACAATGTTTTGAATACTCTATATTAATATGGTAACAAAAACTTTATAAAAGTACAATGTATTATTAGTATAAAGTGAAGCTGATTATAACGAATGATGAATTTTTTGATTACAAAGACCGTTGAAATTTGAAAGCAGGACTAGGTGTGCGCAAAATACAAGTGGTAAAAAATCGATTATGAACAAACGATTTTCTCTCGTACGCTGAGTAAAATAAAAATTTCGTTAATAAAAGCACCGTCGAAATGTATTGATTTATAATTGAAACGCTTGACGTATCATCAAATCAAAGTAGATGTCTTTATCAATTGACGCGCTAATGCTGGCATAGTAATTCATAAATTCTTCCTCTGTTACCTATTTCCAACAAAAAACGTCTATTTCATACAATTTTAAATGGATTAAAAGGGAGGAGGGAGCCTGGTGAGCCTTTTATCCACGTTAGAAAAATGTGAAGCCTTCAGCTTTGATTTAATTTGCATGATCACTAAACTTCAATTTTTGCATTTAATACTAAAGTATGAATTTATTTGGTTGCTAATAGCTCCGTTTCTCTTAGGCTTATTCTTTATGGCTAAAAAGTGCGGTTCTAAAAACTTTAAGTGGGGCTGTTCCTATCTCACGGGACTATATGCACCAATAAAAAGCACAAGTGACTTGAATATTAGCAGAATAATCTCTTAAAAAATTTTTTAGAACAGCACTTTTTGCCATAAAGAATAAGTTATTGTGTTTTGAAAAAGACGTACGAGAAAACTTCGAATAGAGGTAACGTTTCGTATTCCGATTATGTATTTGTCTTGATCTAACTGAAAAATTTTCCAGGAAGTTTTAAAACAATCAGGGACGTGCTTAGAGTTTTGAGGGCCTACTAAATTCAAATATTAGGGGCCGTAGGCCCCTCCTGAGTAAACATTCTTCGTCCCTGTATCTCTCTTCCTCATTTTTTTGACAATACTCTAATGAAAATAGAAGATACATAACATTTAGATTGGAACTAACAAAAACAAATTTATTTGCATAAAATTTAGGCAAAGTTTTCAAATTAAATGTTATAAATGACTTAAGGATACTTGAAGTAAATTTAAAAATGAGTTTTCAACGTTGAGAACGACCGTCAACTACATAATTTACAAACCCGAAAAAAATTAAAAATCTCAATTACAAAGCGAGATATTGTACGTTAAAGTATGACAGCACTAAAAAAAAAAAGATAGCCTGTAGTTATACGGTCAAAAGTAAATTAACTCAAGATTTTTTGTAAACAAGATAGATGTCGCAATTTTAGTTCAAAAAGGCTAAAATTTGGTATGTAGATAGATTTGGGCATAATCTCGCATAGACCTGGCAAACAATTTATAGCAGTACATTTATTTAGCTGTACTGCTAATTATATTACTAATTCACTGCTAACACCAATATATGTCTAATTCACTGTAAATTATGAGAATGTGTGTAGTTGATTTATCTGTAAAATGTTTGTAAGAATGGTATTTTGCAGCTATCTAAATGAGAGTGGCATTTATTAAATGTTTCTTTGTTTTAATTGTCCATATTTTGTCAATGAGGAAGCTAACTTGCAGAAAAAAATAATTTTAGGGGTAAAAATGCTATTTTACCTCCACAAAAGATGATAAATTGGCAGTTTTGAGGCTAACATGAATCTGTCTCATGCATGTCTGTATTATAGTTGTGGGAAAGCTAATTTACAGACTCCCCTCCATTGTCTGTTAAATTTTAAATTTCTCCTTACAGTTAGTTGTATTCCTTTATCAGATTTCATTCTGTGTTGTGAATGTGTTTCAGAATTTTAATGAATTTAATTAAGTTCAGTTATCTTGTAAACTTTTTTCATTGAAAATATTTTTTGAGAGTTAAAGTACTTTTTATTTATTTCTAGAAAGAGGTTATTATTTTATGAAGTTCATTGTGTCTGTGAAACAGTTATAGTCAATCTAATTTGAATGAGTTTACCCTAAATGTTTAATATTGTCATTCAATAATTTTGTGCTTCAATGGGTAAGCATATATTTTCATTAATTCTGAGTTTTCAGTTTCCTAAATATTAAAGCTCCAAAATTGGCTCACAGTAACCTACAGATTAGGATGTACCCTATTTGCAGTGATTATTCCACGGATTTTTTGGAGCTGCAAAAATTCAAAATTTTTGAAGCTAGAAGTTACGTACATCTTCAGCCCCTTTCCCCTCAAAAAAAAATTGTTGAATTACAATTGTTCAAAACTTGTCAAGTTGTTGACAAGTTTAGAACTGTCAACTATTTGAATGAATGGCCAAAGGGCAAATACATAAATTTGAATTTCAAATTTTATGTTTAAAAAGAATTGGAAAATGAAAACAACAACTCGAATGTTTAACATTTGGAAATTTTGACTCTTCAGTTCAGATTCCATACATTGGTAGGCAAGTGGTTGGGATTTTTTTCTCGAAAAAAGTTAGCGATACAACATTAGTTATGTTTTTTGAGAAGCTGAGTTTAAATTTCGGCTAATGCCCATTTTTGGATTTAACCACTCAACCCTTTTTGACCCAAAAATTATTGGTTTGCCAATTTTTTCTATTTTATTGAGTGAAACATCGTGTGGTAGCTTATACATATCAACAAATATTTCTCGCCCAACAACTCATAGATATATTTGCGCTTTTGGTCTCTCCCTTCATAATTTTATTTACGCTTTTGATAGCGTTGTTATGTTTTTTTTAATATCATTTGCTCTTTTGACCAGCACTGTACCTGGCTGTAGCAATGTATGAAATACCTACACCAATTGTAAAATTTTTAACCGCTTTCATACTTTCCCTAAAATCTCTAGACATTTTATGAGATGCTTAAAAATATTTAGGTATTTCTTCAAACTTTGTCTGTAATGTATACATGTTTAAATATGTATGTATGTGTGTAATTGATTATCTGGAAAATGTAAGAATTACTCAAGTAAGTATCGTTCTTGTATTCGGTCCTAAATGTATTAACTTGGGTAATTTAGCTTCAGAAAATATTAACAAACCAAAATCTTGTTTCTACGCTCATTAGTTCCCAGCTCCTTTCAGCTGGCTCCTCCGCTGTGGTTCTGAATGACTTTATGAATGAAAGAAAAAAGAATTATCACTAACCCTGCCATCAATGACGCCATCTTGTTCAAAAACACTTATGAATTGTTTCAGAATCTGTTCTTCGGTTTCTTCGCCGCTTAAATACCTTGGATGCATTTTCACAGAGTAGACACTTCTTAAGTCATCGATGGTGATTTCTCCATCCCCTGTGTTGTCCATTTTCTTGAATGCTTCTTTCACGACACGAACACGCGATGGTGACATTGGGGGCTGAAATAAAATTTTATTTTTATCAAGCCACTGCTTGAAAAGAAATTACCGCAGAAATAAGAATAATTTCTCTACCAAAAAGGTTGGAATGAGTACATCTAAATTCGTCTTTTATTATAATTTACTCGCTTATTTTGGTAGGTACCTCATATTAATGGAAATTATCGCGAATGAAAGAAATCGAACAAAATTTAGAAAAGTTTTTAGATTTCGAAATTTAACGTGCTAATTGCTCAAAAATTTGATTTAGAGAAAAATGGCGATAAACATTTTGTATGAAATGAATTTTTATTCAATTTCTTTTTATAATTTTTGAATCAAAAATTGCTAGTTGACAAAAAATAATCTTCATAAGGATAATATCTGTAAATTTCATGTTTCTGAATTATTGGTATTATGTGCTGGTACAGTCGACAAGAAGAAATTGGTTGAGAAAAAATATACCTATTTCTTTCCTAATTTTCCTGTTGAATTGCCGCTATGGGTACATAATATAATACGTTTATACCTCTATAAATTTTTAAGTTAAATAATAAAAAAATATTTGTTATCTAGACCTGGATGAATTTAATTGGGATATTTTTTTTCTATAAGTTTATATTATTTTATTGATTTTGAATTTAAATAATTTCCGGTAAAATTAAATTTTAATCATTATTTGCTTATATTTTTCTAAGTATACGTGTTGAAAATTTATTCTTCGTAATTATTTCTTAATGTTCTTAAAAAGAACTGACGAATCAAATTTACTCTTCATCTTAATTTGTAGTGTTCTTTGAGCCTACGAAGATTAGGAATGATGAAACTTATTTCAAACTGATTCGTCAGACCAAATAATCAATATAAGGCTCAACACAATCCGACTGACATTTACGTACATGAATACAGTCGCGATATATTTTAGCTACGAGTTTTATAGCATCAGTATAATTATTCTTGTACAGACCCACTAACTATAGGTAGAGTAGGTACCATTTTCATGCGTTAGTCTCATTAGACGTTATGAGTATAATTATTACAAAAGAAAATTCTTGTTAGTAGGCTAATCCATTATTTTCGTTTTAAACTACTCAGAATATATTTTCAAAATAGATTAACGAAGAAAAATAAAAATACAAAACCCGATATGTACTATATTTTCAAAAAGTTTAGTTAAACGTGAGTTCTCAGTTTAAACCTTAAGTTTTAATTATGTTGAAGTTCAAAATTTTATATTTTCTGAGAACAAAAGCTTTTTTCAAGTTCTACCCAGACAAGTAGAAAATAGCCTCCTCAGAGAACTAATTCAACACTTTTTGAAAAACATCGGCTTGTTTTAAAATAGTGCGAATAGTCCTGCAATATTATCCACATAAAAACCACTAACAGTCTACATATTTCTGCAACTAATTGTAAATAACAAAATTTATATGAAGTGAATTTTTTTGAAGAACCATCGAGTTAGTTAAATAGAAATTTCACTTAACCGTAAATCATTCCTTTTGTCTTTTCTTTCTTCACTTAATTAATATTTTTCTGTTTGTTTTTTGTTTTTCTTTAAAAAAATAAAATTTTTTAAAAGAAGCCCATGTCCTAAATTGAAAACTTATCAAATTTCTGCAATATCGATTGATCATCCCTTTTTTAATGACTTTAGTGAGAAATAATATTAGTTTCTCAGTCAGTATTTGTCATTATTAAGCTGGATAGTTGCAGTAAATATGAAACGAAATGGGTCACCCTTCAAAAAAAAATTATCGTCTTATACAACATTTTGTTCACAAGAAAAAAATTAAATCTGACTAGAAAACTATCCGATTTCTTGAAGAAATGAAACGACAAAAATCAAATTCATACCTAATAATAATAATAATAACAAAAAGTTTTGCTCTTTATTTGAAAAACAACTTCATTCAACATAATATACGAAGAAATGAAGAATTTGACTCATTCATGTCTTTTTCGTTAGCTTGTCTAGCATAAAAATGGGAACATCAAAATTTTTAGCAGACAAAAGTTTTTCCAAGAAGTTAAAAAAAAATAGTTTGCTTCAGAATATTTCACGAAATGACCGTAATATAAGGGCGAAGAAGAGGGCAAGGCACATTTTTAGGGAGAAAGACAATTAGAACTTCAAGGGAAACGATTAACCACTTACTCTCCTCCCCATCTGTTCTAACGACTATGCTTCCTATGGTCTCAATTTCTTTTTCCTCCCTTTTAATGGCCTATTAAAGAAAAAAATGGTTACGATAAGAATAAAACTGTTCTCTAGATAGGTATATGGTAGATTATGAGGTGAGCTGAAAAAACAAAAAATAAGTAAAAAATAAAACGCAATGAAAATGAAGATGGCCCTATTGACAGATAAGATTGATAGGAATATTAAAGGCCCTCGTCTATGACCATAATCGTTCAAGGGGTCTCGTAACTACTGATAAAAATTGTGGGTTCGTAAAATTGAAAATATACTAAGAAACAATTTGCAAGGATCTCCTCGAGATGTCGACAGCCTAGATGCCTCCATAAAACTGACGTTTTCTTTTAAAATAACACTTACTGTTGAATGAAGTGGCTAAAACAGTTGAACAAAAGTATGGAAATTATTAAGCTTTCTCCACATATAAACGTGGAAAAAACTGTGGGAAAAATATTTTTGTTTGAAAAAATTTGGAAAATTGTCTACAAAGTTGGTGTTGAAATGTATGTCATGATAATAGTAAAATTTAATTGGATGATACTGAAATGTTCACAAGCGAAATAGAGAGCTTCAAAAATTTTTAAACATTTTTTGGAGGAACGAATAGCCACTTTTCGTGTAAGTACGGATATATGACATGTAGGTAGTTCTTGTTTGAATTTGTGTTGGATACAATAGGTATATGTCTTTTAAAACGCAACCTAAAAACAAGACTTGAAAAAAAATTGTAATTGAGGAAGTACATACAATAGCCAAGAATGCTAACTGTATGTCTGAAAATTTAAAGCATATTATAGCTACAGGTACAAATTTAACTTCTGAAATGTCGAAATACATTGAAAGTCATCGCCTTGTAAATATTATATTCTGCAAAGGTGTAGATAGCTCCATCATAAAGGGAGAGAGGATTTACAAGACACATTTTCACTGTCGTCTCGTCAGACACTTTCCGCCACCGCCAAAGACACACAATTCTTAAATGTCAACTTATTTTTTTCTTGCTAAGGAGTGTCCACACCACCAGGACTCCTCTAATCTCATCTACGCTCTTGATTCTGGGCTTTTTTATTTGAACCTTTACGCAACCATGGGCTGTCAACACAAAACTGAAAAACAACTACCTATCCATTTTCAGTCAGCTATAACTAATTGTAACTACAACCAACTTGGTTCCCGCTGGCTAATGAATGCGATAATAACCGATAGGAATTCGATGACGCTGCTTGCTTCCTTACGCAGGGTTGCATTTTAAAAGACACAAATTGTACATATTTTTACACTATTGAATCGATACAAATGTCATGAAAATTACCCGAATGGCGATTAAGAATTCGGTCATATCGATGCTGCCGCCGCCATCTTTATCGAAACGTGAAAATAGCTGCTTTGTTTGTTCTTCATTTATTATTAATCCGGTTTCCCGGATACCTTTACTGAATTCTTCGTAATTTAATGACCTATTACCATCGTCGTCCATACGACGAAACGCCCTGAGTATACAAATCATATAATGCGTATATAATATAGTCTATGCAGTATACTAGCCTATCGTATGAAATAATTACTAAAACCGCAGTGTTTTTCGGTGTAGCTAGGGAGAAGTTGTTAACGTCAGTACATCGTGGGACCGGTCAACCATAAAACGTTCAATTACATTTTAATATTGTATAATTTTTACCGTCCCAAGCCTAAAATTCCGGTCGCACCCCTCGCCAAACACAAATATCGTAGTTTTTCGACTGGATCTGTTGTTTGCTCGGCCAACTTTCGAGCCTTCGATTTGTCTTCTGCCTCCTGCTGACGAGCGGCTGCTTTCCTCTGCCACATAATTGTAAACCTTTTTCGATGTCTGTGAAACAAAACAGAATTTACTAATTGTTGGGCAGTATAGGTGCATTTTCGGAATTTCGGAGTGGACTACACTAATTTTAGAAAGTCGTAACTAGAAACTATAGGTAAGCTTAAACAGAACCATACCGAAGACTATCATAGTATACAGTGGTCTTGGACAAGCCAATATTTGGTCATTGTTTTGTATCAATCTATATTATCTTAATAATTTCTATAAGGTTTTTTTTTACTATGACTCAAAGTTAGAGAGAACGGCTGGACCGATTTTCATAATTGAGGTATTAATAGAAAGGTCTCATCATGTAAATAGGTCATCAGGAAAGAAAAAGTGCACAGCCCCCGGGAAAAAAGTTGCGGATTTTGGCCCCCTCACTCCCTTAAAAACTTTGTTTTGACATTGTTTCCTCTTTTAAACATATTTCCCTTAATATATTAAAAATAAGTCCAAAAAATTTCATACTTATGTAGGTATATCATCCATTTTCTGAGATATGGAATGCCAAAACGTTACAAAATTGAAGTATAGGTATACTGTACCTTTATACACGACCCAGTCAAATAAATGGTTTGAAAACGTAACGAGGAGAAGGAAAAAACAGTGGGGGTGAGTGAGGGAGGGAAGAGAGCTCTTTCGTGTAAAGGAGTTGGTTACTCTTATCAAATAGATTGTCCCAATGAGTTTTATGCCTTAGTGAAAGTCTGTGGCTTCATTACGTTCAGATTTTTAGATTTTCCTCCAAATTCATCCCCCACTTCTTTACTATCATCCATAATTATACCATAAAAGGCTCCAAGAATTTGTATAAAACTTTGTAATTCTCTAAAGTTCAACCATTTTTCGATAATTTTACCTGACATTTATTGTGAAAAAAAAAAAAAAAATACATACTTGTATTTTTTGGAATTTTCAACTGACCATAACATTCACATATTTTAATTAAGGTCTAATATACTGCGTTTATATGTACACAAATAACAGTTGCACATCAGAGAATCTCAAAAATTTATCTAAAATCTATAGTGTTTGTTTATCTCAAATTATGTCACAGTCCGAAATAATTTTACACTTTTTAAATAAATGGTAAAAGTGAAATTTGGGAGGGGTTACAGTTCCCTCTCCTCTTTTGTATATCTACGTTACTGACCACAACAATACTTCAATGAATAATTTAAGTAGTCAACGCAGGCTACATACCTACGCGATTAAGATTAAACGAAAAAAAAGCTTTTAGCGACCTCAATTTTAATCCCTGTACCGTCGTTTAGGTAAGATTATCTTTCGTTAAAAGGTTTACAAAACATTGAAGGGTTAGAAGGTCAACGTTAAATATTCATTAAAAAAAAAGTATATATGCAGCATATAAGGCCAATATATAAAAATCTTCTCACTTCCTGAAAAACCCATCGTGAACATACCCTTTTTGAAAATTCTATATAGCTTATGATCCTGCTTTCATGTCGAAATACTACACGCACGTAAATGGTTCCATTTTACACTTCTTTTTATGGAGCCCTCACACAATTATTGTTGAAATGGTAAGGTGGAAAAAAGAGGAAAAATAGGTATATTAATAAATTATTGCGAATGACATTGAATAGACTTTTAATAACACAGCGCCATTCTTCATTTTTCAGGAAACGAGGTGGGAAGAAAAGTAGGAAAAAAGAGTTAAAAATTTAATCTCATGTAAGCAGATATACATATATCCAGATTAGTTTTCTTTCAATGTCTTCTCGATATGTTTTAGGAAATCACAATAAAAGGTTATTCTTTTATTAATTCATACCCATTGACAATACTATAATAGATAACGACTAGGTATAGAAAATGAGAAAATTGAAAATGCTGCTTGTATATATTACAGGTCAAACTTTTAAATCGATACGGAATTTTAATTGAAGCGGAAATTTGAAAATTTCTCGAAACGTAGTTGACTGTAAGTTAGGAAAAAAAGATATCCTCCTTAGGTTTCTCCAGTTTTTGCAGATTTTTTTACAAAATCCAAGACTAAACATGTTAATGTATCAGTGGGTTTAATTTTTAGTCTATTCAAAGAATTATGAAAAATATAGATTTTTGACAGTTTTCACCAAAAACTTCCTTATGGTATCTGCACCAAAATCCAAATGTGTACAGGTAGGTAGTTGAATACTTAATTACTGAAAAGTGTCTCTTAATTTGGATAAAATCTATGTTATCTTTTCACATTTTCTTTTGAGCTCTCAAAGAAAAGTTCAATCTAAAGATCTAAGGCTATAACGATATGAGTTTTTGTTGAGAAATGGACTAGTAAAAAAACGAGTTTTTGAAAGGTAAGCTTTTATCATTTTTTTTTTGGCTTTAGCTTCATGCAAAATAAATATTATTTCGTTGCGGAAGGTTGGGTGAAGTATTGGTATATTTTAAAATCGCAGTAGTGAGTAGAATAAAAGCTTATAGAAACAACGGGGAGCAACTTTCGTAAAAAATATGATTGGTAGTGTAATGTCGCTGGAAAAAGCAAAACTATTTTTATAAACTCCTACAGAACTTGTATAAATCCCTATTCGGTTGAAAAAAAAAAAAAAAAGAAAAAGTGTATTTTCCAAAAATGTCAAATTTTTTAATGGTTGCCAATTCGAAAACCAGTCGACTGATTTCACTCAGATTCAATGCCAAACCAGTTCCTAATAATCTCCAACAGCCATAAAAATTTCAAGCCAAAATCTTTTAATTTACGGGAGTTATCATGATTACAACATGGAGGGTTTGCAAAATTTTTGAGAACCCCTCCCTCCGAAACGAGTGGATGAATTTCAAAAAGTTTAACACGAATGTGTAGCCCATGAAAGCTTCTAACACTACCCCGTTTCATTGCCATAGGTCAAACAGCGGAGGCTCCACAAAAAGGAAATATATATATATATATATATATATAAATTATATATTGTGTACAGAATAATTTAAGTGACCTATATATTCGTGATCTACAACTCAGGATCGGCACTTTTTGGTCTCGCCATTTGACTGAATGCAATAGTTGTATTTTCAAAAATCAAAATTTGTTGAAAAATGTTTGGAAGAGGCAATTATAAATTTTCGTTAGAGACATTTCAATATTCAATATATTATCACCCTCCAGCCTTCTTCACGAATAAAATAGGACAAACAATTTTCAGCGGGTGCAGTATCTTCTATCATTTTAAGCCTCTGAGCTGCCATGTCAACCTGGTCTTTACACAGGGTGTTTCCTGAGAATCCCCCCTTTCTCAAACTTTAACCGCAGATAGTAAACCTTCAAAATCTGCAAGCAAATAAAAATGTATAATTAACACGAGACCTGTTCGCTACGGTCAAGGAGTTCTGGGTATGTTAAGAACATGCTGCATGTCATTAATAAATTTATATTAAAACTGTTATCTTAACAATTTTATCCGGACTAATCCGTGGAGTAAGTTTTTTTTTCATGAATCGATAGATTGTTATATCCTGATGAACATACAATTCTTCCTCTCCCGCTGTTGTTTCGCTCGAAATTGTGGAAAATCCGCCACGTCTTGAGCGGTTTTCATCATTTATCTTTGCAAATAATGTTCCAATTTAAAAAAAAGTTCAGTAAATATTTGTTCCACTTGCAATTTTGTACAAAACTTCTATCTAACATTTTTTTGTAAAACCAATATTTTTCTTACTACGGCCACTGAGCTGAAATGCCAAAAATTTTTTGAATTCAAATGCTGTGATGGTCTTTTTAATATTTATACAAGTTTCAAAGTGATACACTAATCTTATATATTATCCAATGTATTTTAGGGGATGGTTTTGCCTCCCCCCCAGTAACTCCGTTTCTCTTTTTCTTTCCAATTTTCATAGTTCATAATTAAAAATTAACTTGAAATGTGTTTTAGTGTATAGTAAATATACATAAATCTAATATAAAAAAAACAAAAGTGATAAAAGTAGATGTAAATTCATGTGGATCCATTTTCTACTTCTTCTGTTACACTTCGACACTCCCTACTCACAAATAAATCAAAAATAATTCCTCGAATATTATTTACTCCCAAATGTGTATTATAGTTTACACAGTTTGGTATGACATTTTACAACAGACATGAACAACGTTCAAATATGTATCTTAATTCTTATGTTTTAGTCTTATTATAAAATTTGTTAATAAATTAAGAATTAGGAAAAAATATTTCAGTGTCCAAATCTTCCTCTTCAAAAATTGGAGCATTAAGGCATGCACTTCCATTACAAAATTCAAACATAGTCGGACGTTTCAATCCTGCAAAAATAAACGGTATCAAGAAGTACATATATCGTATTACGATTTTGAAACATCTCAGTAAACTTCTGAACTACCTTAATATAATAAAAACATAATTAATTTACAACAGCCATAACCAGGTCCATTGTCTTTTCAACTAATACATGAAACAGTTTTTAAAGAGGCTCTCAGGAGCAGGTATTTATAAGGTTTTCACTGCACCCGACTATTTGTTTTTCACTTTCCATTCCCATTCCTATGGTACTTTTGAATTATCTAACCACCCCTGCACTTGATGATATATGCAGTAAGTCTCTACAGTTGGTGTGTCTCTTATTTTTTGAGGTTCATTTTGTAAAGTGGCAGCACTTGAGTTTATTCGAAATTACATGCTGGTCTCTTTCACAAATACAGCGCCTTAAACAACTAGTACTCTGTTCAACATCATTGAAGGTTTGAGTAATGGTCTAATATAAATTCATTCTCATCAAGACCAGTCAAACTTTTTAAAAATACCTTTTTCCTTTTGCTACACACTGCCAAGATGAGGTCACAGCCACCAAATATTTTAACTTCTATATTCACTTTGACGGCCTGCAGTTGTACTGATAAATATACGTTGCATCATCATTACCTCCGCCGAAATTAAAAAAACATATTGAGGTAGCTCAAAAGTTTACAGAGATGTTTCATAATCTTAGCCTAATACGTACTTCTTGATACTATTTATTTTTGTAAAATTGAAAAGTTCGACTATGTGTGGATTTAGTAATGGAGATACATGCCTTAATAATCCAATATTTGAAGAAGACGATTCGGACACAGAAATACTGTTTGCTGACTCTTAATTTGAAACAAATTTTGTAAGGAGACTAAAATACAAGAATTAAGATACATACTTGAACATTTTTCAAGTCTGTTGTGAAATGTCATATCAAACTGTGCAAACCATAACACACTTGGGAGCAAATAATATGACAGTATTTATTTTTAATTTTTTTGTGAGGGGAATGTCAAAGTACAAAGGAAAAAGTGAAAAAGGAATCCACATGAATATACATCCACTTTTGTCATGTTTGTTTGTTTTTAAAATTAGATTTATAATATTATGCACTAAAAGGCAAAACCATCCCTTGAAATATACCACTGGATAATATACATAATTATTGTATCACTTTAAAACTTGAATAAATATTAAAAACTACGCAGCATTTGAACCTACAAAAATTTTTTGTATTTCAGCTCAATGGTACAATATGCATCACCTTTGGAAGGCTATAGCAAGAAAACCATTGCTTCAACAAAAAATTATTTAAAAAATTATTTATAGAAAATTGTAATTAGAACAAATTCTAACTGAACTATATTTTTAATTGGAATATTATTTGCGTAGATAAATGATAAAAAACGCACAATTTTTCACAATTTTAAGCGAAGCAACAGCGGGAAGGAGGAGACTTTTAGTATGTTCATAAGGACATTAAAATCTATCGATTCATGAAAAAAAAAAAAATACTCCACAAATTAGTCCAGATAAACATCCATTTTCGATCTATAACGACTTGATTAGTAAGTATGCATATACCCATAATACTCACCACGTGAAACAAAACGGGTCCTCTTCACTTTTCATAACTTTACAAGTTTACAACAAATTTTTTGGATTTTTTTACAACTTAGAAGTTTTACTGCGTAAGATATGGCCAACGAGAATATAACTTTTTTTTCTCTTCCTAGCGAGTACCGTGGGCCTACATAGCTAACTAACAATTTTAAAAGTAAATTCACTTATGTCATTTTTTCAGTAGGTATAGGTACGTAGTTCCTCGTCCTTTTGAGAACAGGACTCATGTTTATGAAATATTTTTAATTTGACTGAAGGAGACGGACTAATCTAGTATCGAAGTTCTTTCCAGGAAACACCCAGTATAGTTATAAAATGTTTTTTGGAAGCCTTGACAGGCGTTGGCTAAATAAAATTGAAATTGATTAACAGCATCATTAATGCAGTGTGGTCATGCATAACATTTTACAGATCGGAGAGCTCTTCAACGAGTTACAAGAGTTTAATTAACTAATGACATTTTTCTTTTAATAACGCAAGCCGTCCAAAATTTAATAGGGCGAAAATAGGACGAAAAAACTACTCAAATTAACCTTTCATGAGTCACTAAAATTATGATGATGAAATTATGTTTCGTTTTAATTTTTATCGAAACAAATAATTTGAATGTAGGTAGGTAGTTTTATTCAACAGAATATATACCAAAGGAACCAATGATATTTTTAGGACATTATGCGGTTAGGTCTTTGACTATATATATACTATGTACTGACTGCTCGAACAGCAATTGGTGGGACAACAGAAATGAAACAAACACCAGAGGTATGGGAATGGAAAAAATATGCAGGAAAGGGCTATTTTAAGCAACATTAGAGAAAGAAAGCTAATACCAAAACCGGTTTTTCTCTCTTTCTAACAGTCTCGCTCGTTGGTGATTTGTATAGAATGTCGCCTTTTCCGGCATATTCTTCCTTTCCACGTACCTCCGGTCTTTGTTTCACGCTATTTATCTTGTGGAATAGTGCATACGTAGTAATATATAGTCAAAGGGTTAGGTATTCAAAATTTGTTTTTGATCGGTTGAAACAATTCGAAGAGGCAAAAATTCTGACTGGATCTTTTTTATATAAATGAACACTATCTTTTATGTTGATAGGAAAGTTCTAATTTTTACAGTGTTATTTCCGAATAAATTGCGCATTATTTTAAAAGGATAGAATTTGTTTTACACAGATTTTCCATTACTGAATACATTGAAAAGAACAGCGATACTAATAGAAATCATTAGAATAAAAAAAAATATTTTTCGCCAAAAAAAAATAAAAGAATTCAAATTTGCATCACAAATGACAATACGATTCACAAATTTGCCTTAATAAGGAGGAAAAACTAATTCTTCATTCGAGGAGATTCTTAGTTTTGAGCACAGAAAATCCATTTTTGGTAATGTTTTTTTTGTTCTCTCATCCCTTTTGAACGTTTCACAATTTTACGTCATTGCGAACACAAAATCGTTCAGACAATACCAAATTGAAATAAAAACAAAAACAAAAACAAAAAAAAAACGCAAAACATGACTCACGACTATGTGTACAGAAACCTTAATTAACTCATCCCAAGTTGAATTACGTGGTTTTCTATTTCACAATCTGTAGACTGGATCTGAAATTCATTAAACATCTCAACGCTATGCTGCATTCGAAAATCACGAATTTAATTCACTTTCATACGTTAACGTAGGTATAGTAAGTATATTTTTTCGTGTTTTGTACTCCTCATTTCATACCTTTGGGCATATGTTGCGCACAGAAAAAATAAAAAAAATTAATAGTTATCACAAATAAATGGGTATACTTTATTTTCACGGGCAAAATTTTTGAGAGAAGTGAAAATATAAGTACCGTACACATGAATTTTGTAAAGTAGCTGCATGAACCTACAGGTACCTACCTACTTTTAAATGAATTACTCATTTACACAATTAC
The DNA here is from genome assembly GCA_011428145.1 of Ericerus pela. NCBI lineage: Eukaryota > Metazoa > Arthropoda > Insecta > Hemiptera > Coccidae > Ericerus > Ericerus pela. The sequence goes on from WOFM01000034.1 coordinate 80,723, forward strand.
ACATAAAGCTTTCGTTTTCACTAACCTGACAAAATCGCGATAAATTACGCAGACCTTTATAATTTTCGCCAGCAAAATTAGGGAAAATGCAACAGTTTGTTTGTTTTTGTTTTCTTTCCTTTTTCTTCTTTCACCTACTCATACGAACTTTATGTAAGCGTTAAACACGCACTTACCAATTTTAGCTGCGATTCGATGACGGACAAAAAAATTATTCTAACAATCAATCAGTTGACAGAATATTGCGTAATGCAAATAGAATAAAGAGAGGAAAGAAAATTACAAACGATAAAACAATGGATGTTTCTCAATTACCAATCACAACTTTTTTCCTTTTAATTTTTTTTTATTTTTTAATAATCAGAAGTGAATAAAAAAATTAGATTGTCGAAATACGAAACCAGAGAAGTAAGTACACAAAAACAGCTGTGGGTAAGAAAAATGCGAATGCAGGAACACGAATATTTTTTGGGTTCGCTCAAGTCTTTCGGAGCCGACGAAGCTCCGCCTAAAATTGATCGACCCGAATACGGCGTCGTCTCTGTCTCGTTAAGGTTAAAAAAAAAAAAAATAGTTTCCTACAATGTTAAAAATAAAATAAAAAAGAAACGAAACAAAAGTTTTCACAAGTAATTTATATCCACATGGTATGAATAAGTTATAAGTAGATAAAATGAATGCATTATTAAGTTAAATCATAAAAAATTGGTGGCATTGCACATTTTTCTTGATTTGATTTGATTTGTAAGTAGGTTTTCTTAAAAAATCTACTTATTACGCTTAGTGCGGTATTAACCCCCAAGGTTGTGGGTGGGTAAACTTTTCGTTTCATGATGTCAAAAAAATTTTGGCACCAATAGCTGAAATTCATATATGTGTATAAATGAATAGATATGTCCATTTCTCGTTCCAACGGTACAGGTCGCAATTTTCATCAAATAATCGCGAAATTTGGTACGAACATTTGTACTAAGCTAAGGATCAGACCTTTTAATTTTGGTGCGGATCGGCCGAACGATTCTTCCCGTACCACCTTTTTTGTATTTATTTTGACTATAAAATGCTCAATTTTGCATCAATAGCCAAAAAATTCGGATATCAAATATTTATCATAATTTATTGTAGTACGTTACCAATTTTGGCGTGGATCGGCCGGACGGTATTTCCGGTACCGTTATCTTTTTTTTTAAATTGGTCACAAAATGCGCAATTTTGGAAAACTATGAATGAAATTTGAAACTAAATAATCATTATATTATAGCATACTGCTAATTATGGTATGGATCGACCGGACGGTACTTCCGGTGCCGCTGTTTTTATTTTTATATTTGTCATAAAATGCGGAATTTTGGAACAATATGTACCTACGAAATTTGAAACAAATACTTATTATAATTTATTGTAGCATACTATCAGTTTTGGTGCACCAGACGGTACTTCTGAAAAAGAAATCTCTTTTCGTCTTTAGTCTGGCTATAAAATGCCTAATTTTGAATAAATATTTATTATAATTGACTGTAACATTCTACCAGTTTTTGTGTAGATCAACAGGATGGTATTTTCTGCAAGTCCATTTTTATTTTTAATGGTGTCAAACTGTATAATTTCAAAATTCAGAACAAATATTTTTCATAATTTATTATGGTATTCTACGAAGTTTGGCTGCGGTCGACTGGATGGTTCTTCCAATGCCGCTATTTGTTTATTTTTAAGTAGGTTTCGTTTATAAAATCTACTTATTATGCTTGGTGCAATATTAACCAGCAGGGTTGGGGGTGGGTACGTTTTTCATTTCATGACCACAAGAAAATTTTGGCACCAATAACTCAAATTCATATATATAGACAAATGGTCATATATATTCCGTTTTCTTGTTCCCGCGGTACAGGTCGCAATTTTCGTTAGATAATCACGAAATTTAGTACGAACATTTGTACTAAACCAAGGACCAGACCTACTGATTTTGGTGCGGATTAGCCGAACGATACTTCCGGTACCACCATTTTGGTTTTTATTTTGGTTATAAATGTTCAATTTTGCACCAATAGCCACAAAACTTGGATAAATATTCACTTCAATTCATTGTAGTCTACCAATTTTTACGCGAACTGACCGGACAATACTTCCAATACCGCTATTTTTGTTTTTATACTGGCCATAAAATCCGGAATTTTGGAACAATATGTACGAACTTTGAAACAAATATTTATTATAATTTACTGTAGCATGCTACAAATTTTGGTGCAGATCGACAGGAAGGAACTTTTGATAGAGCTTTTTTTTTCTTCCTTTTTGTCTAATTTGCACGAACTTTTTACAAAAATTATCAACATGTTCACGTTTTCTTTTTTTTTATTTCATAACTTTATTGTATTTCTACGATTTTATTCAAAATTATACGATTATTTATCATAATGCTTTTAAATTTCACATTGTTTGAGACTACGTCAGTATCTAACAAATTTCATACAATCATAACATACCATTTACGCACATGAACCTCCAAACAATTAATGTGACGGACAGAATTCATAGTTCTTTTTCTCAACCTACTTTTTCTAACGAGGCTTGCTGCGCTAGAATTTTTAAGAAGGTTTCTTTAGAAAATCTACTCATTACGCTTGGTGCGGTATTAGCCCCAAGGTTGGAGGTGGGTACATTTTTCGTTTCATGATGTCAGGAAAATTTTGCCACCAACAACTAAAATTTATGTGAGTATAGACAGGTATAAGTCCATTTCTTGTTCCAACGGTACAGATCGCAATTTTCATCAGATAATCACGAAATTTGATACGTACATTTATACTAAGCTAAGGACCAGGCCTATTGATTTTTGTGCGGATCGGCCGAATGGTTCTTTCTGTACCACCATTTTTGTGTTTATTTTGGCTATAAAATGCTCAATTTTGCATCAATAGCCACGAAATTCGGAGTAATATTTATTTTGATTCTGTAGTATGCTTCAAATTTTGGCGCAGATCGGACGGGTTGTACTCGCGATACCCACCCGCTATTTTTGTTTTTATATTGGTCATAAAATACGGAATTTTGGAATCATATGTACAAAATTTGAAATAATTATTCATTAAAATTTCTTGTAGCATGCTACCAATTTTGGTGCCTAACCTGACCTTACTTCCAGTAAAGCATTTTTTTCCCTTTTTTTTCTAATTTGCATGAACTTTTCTTTTTACAAAAATTAACCACATGCTCATGTTTTCTTTTTTTTTATTCAATTGGTTCTATTTTAAATTATATGATGATGTATCATACTTTATCATTATGGGTTGAGCCTGGTAACCCAGAGGCATCAAATATTTAAGTTTGTGAGTTCTCATCAACCATTTTGATTTAAGCAGCCAGCCTTCTACAACTCTACTCACTGGTGACTAACAATAGGCATGGCAGGTGTACATGATTGGCTGTACACGCACTTTACCTAGGAGTATCGTGATTCACAGTAAACGCATTTAGCCTAATGTTGATCAACATGCGTATGTATATTGTGACCCCCCAAAAGCAGTCTCCATATTAGTTCGGTCAAAATAATGTAAATCTAAAATTTTAGAGATGCCTATGGGAAGAACCAGACAGCCGAAGATTATAGATCTTAAGAATCATGGTACCTTGGATTCAGGAAGGGAAAGGCATGAAAACTTACGTGTCCCATATACCACTGTGAACATGAGGTCACCTCATATAGACTCTACACAATTCCTCCTAAGTTTATTCTTAAAAGCCCTACAATTTGATAAATGATCTCATGACTAAATAGTTGGATGAAACACATGATAATAGCTAATATTAATTGGCTTAAATCTTACTGACTTCAGTGATGTTGATTATCTGTTTTTGTTCTTGTTGAGCCATACCACATGGAGATTGTTTTATTGTTTCTTCTGTTGGTGTACTTTAGGGCGTTTCAATTATAAAAACAAATCCTTTGAAAAAACAGTAACTTCAATTTGTACGAACTTTTATTCGTATGATCTTTTTACTTCTTTATCATATTAAAAACGTGAATGGGAAAAACGTCTATTGCTTTAAGCCGTTTAAAAATAGACTGACTTCCGTTCTTATTAGAACATTCAAGACTGTTGATTTTTATCTTTTATCATCTTAGAGGGGAAGTCTGTCATCGATGTTACTTGTTTGTTAAGCTCCGTACCTACATTCAGTAACCTGTATAATTTTATTTAATATTAATCTAACTGGTTAAATGTAGGAAAATGTATATGTTAATAGGAGAAGAGTCTGTAGTTTGTCTGTTTAGCCTATATACCATAAAACTGGGTGTTATTTTAGAGTCCATAGATTAATAAAGAAGTGGACTTTGGTGATGGACCAAATCCATTGTCTGTCAACTAGAGTTGAGCCCCAAGAGGAAAGGAGGAACATGGTCCCCACAGCTACTCCCCCCAGCTTCTCAGTCAGTGAAACGACTTAAGTGGAAAGTCAGGGGAATCTATAGATGACTTTTCAGTGTCTGGTAGGTGGCCTCGTGTTATTGCAAGAGTTGGCATTTCCTCTAAATGTAAATATCAGAGGGCCATACCAAGGGTATGTCCTGCGATAGTCCCATTGTAGTACAAAAGTCTAAGACATTTTTGATATCTAGTCCTTGATTGGACACTACATTTTCTATTTCTATGTTTATGGTGTCCTTATCCATCCTCCAGCATATTTCTAGGATAATTTTGAAGGAGTGGTGATTGGGAAGTGCCAATATGATGGTGATTGTTATGGATGGCAGAGGTGAAGAATTTGAAATTGTAAAATTTTGGTTCTGGTTTAGGAATTATTGGTATTTTGAAGAGAGCCTGGTTTTCAGAGGTGAGGGAATCACTCGTGTTCCTAGCATCAGGTTTTTCTATGGTTTTAGACAGAACAACAAGCTGCCAATTGGTCCTCAAAAAATGGAGAAATTATAAGGTTCAGTTGTGTCATTTCATTGCGTATTAACTTAACTTAACATCGGCAACTTTTTCTGAGGATTGAGAAGAATCAGTAGGTTTGAGAAGATTTTTTGAATTGGAAAGTAATATTTATTTTTCCTAATCAAGAAGCTGGTCAACTTCCATATTGGTAATTGAAGACATGGTACAAAATGAGACATTTTTTAGCGAGTGAATCACTTACAAGAAGAAATGAGAATTTGAATGAAGCAAAATGAAATCAAAGCGAACAGTTCTAATTAAACTTTAAGTGGTGCTTTAAGCAACAGTCGTCAAACGAATGATTTGTGTTTATTGGTTGTTGCATTGATGTGGTTCATTTTTGTTTTGCAATCAGCTGTTTGTGGAAGGCATTTCTGTCAGTAATTGCGTTAGTTGTAATTCCACTTAATAAAAAATTACTATTATAAAATGTAAAAAACTTGTTTTCAACATTTTAGTTTTATTGTTCTATGTCCCTAAACGCAGTTCGTTTAATTTTTCTTCAAAAATTGAATTATTGAAAATATCTCTGTCACTCATCAATTGCTGTAAGGGTGTATTTTCCAAAAGTGTCAGATTTTTTAATGGCTGCTCATTTGAAAACTAGTGGACCTATTTCTCTCAAATTCAATACCATACCAGTCCCTAACTGTCTCCAACTGTCATAAAAATTTCAAGCCAAAATCTTTTAATTTACAGGAGTTATATGGTGGGCTTGCAACACTTCAAAAACCCCTTCCTCCAAAACTAGCAGATGAATTTCAAAAATTTTAACACAACTGTGTAGCCCATGAAAGCTTTTAATATTAATTCAAGTGTCATTGCCATAGGTAAACACCAGAAACTCCATAGATTCTCAAAAAGTGCCAGAATGAGCAAAAAGTGGATAATATGTATATTATGTACAGAAGAATTTGAGTGACCTATACATATATTCGCGATATACAACTCAGGATCAGCGCTTTTCTACAGATCCCGCCATAACATTGAATGGAATAGTTACATTTTCCAAGGAAAATACACTAAAAAAGCGCACTTCAGTATCAGCCAGGGTGGACTGAAACATTTAATGCGGAACACATTTTAATAGCTGTCAAACGCAACACCCAGCTACATTCGAAAAATTATTTTTTTGAAAATTATAAAATTAGTCACTAAAATGTTATTACTAAATTTTGTAACTCTTAACATAAAATTTTACAATTAAAAATAATCATCTTCAAAATCCAAATAAAAATTAACTTTTAGAAATAACTTAACACCTATTCACACCAGAATTGCTAGTATGTTGCAATCAATTAAAGTTTATATTTTTTGAAAATTTCTCAGTTGTTGGTTCAAGATCAAAAATTTTATAGCCAAAATAATCACCAAAATAGCAACACTTTAAATACCATCTAGCCGATCCATATCAAAATCAGTAACAAGTTAGAATAGTTTATAATAAATATTTGTTCTGAATTACATTCCTTTTGGTATAAAATTAAGCATTTTATAGCCAAAATAAAAATCAACATAGTGTTACTGGAAGTATTCTACAGTTGATCCGTACCAAAATTAACAGCAATTTATACTAAATTATAATAAATAATTCTTCTGAATTTCGCAATTATTGGTTGAAAATTAAAAATTTTATATCTAAAACAAAAACAAACATAACAATACTGGAAGTACCATACAGCCAATTTGCAACAAAATTAATAGGTCAGTTTGTTGTCCTGTACTATAGTTTGTTTCAAATTTCAAGACTATTGGACAAAAATTCCAACCTACTATATGGTAGTTGCAAGAAACTGGCTTTAAATATAACTATACATACATACATACATACATACATACATACATACATACATACATACATACATATATATACATACATACATAAATACATACATACATATACACATATGAATAGGTACTAGCTGTCTATGGTATGAGATTTGGTTGACAGATGCTTTGTACTTTTAACCCTAACCCAGAGCTATGTATTCACTGATATATTACACAATAAAATCTGAAAATAAAATATTCTCTTCTTTTTGGGCCCAATGAGGGTTGAAGGATGGATCTAATGATAAAATTAGCCTCAAAAGACATTTCCCGTGAAATATTGGAGTATTACATAATAAAACCTGAAAATAAAAGATTCTCTTGGGCCATGCGCACACACACAACCACACACCTACTTACATAGACACATTTTTTTCTACTCTCTTTCTTTTTTCCTTTGCACGGAAATTCGCACCTAGGTTTGCAATGAGTAAAAATAAAAATTTGTTCCACATTAAAAACTTCTAAGCCAACGAAGACTTCAGTTTCCTTTACCTTTTTTTCATAAACATGAAAACATAAAATTCTCGATATACTTAAAATAATGGAAAAATAATGTGAGCTTAAAAAATTATCATCTCATAAAAATTAATGGACATCAGGGGTCGTAGATCACACTTGAGTATTAGGAAATGGTTGACGAAATAGTAAGCAAATAATACTAACCGGAAGACGAAATTAGAACAATTATATACTACACCAATAAAGTATTTTATTAAGCAAAATACATTTAAGTATTCACTTCACAAAGACAAATAGAGATAGACGTACAATTATATAATCACTGATAACGACAGACTAGACTATATTCTTAACCAAAAACGCAGTAGTTGACCAATTGACTAATCAGTGTTGCCAATGAGTTCCCAAACAATATTTATATTCCAACAAATAAATAAAATCTGTTAAAAATTCTAATTTTGTAAATTCAATTCAAACTATAATAAATTATTATTTATAGGTACTACTAGATTTAGACGATAACATTTTCATTTGTTATTCGTTATTGTTTGATATATTGCCTAAACTCAACTTGGAAGGCTATTCAGAAGAAAATTAAAGAAGGCACCTACGACAAAACTCTAGTTACTTCAGTGTGATGACAACACAAAAATAATCAAAAGTAATATCGTTTGAGTATGGACAGTGGAATGAACATGTAACCAAGTAACGTTCATAAAATAGTTCAAGAGCATCAGTCCAAAAAAGGACGTTCATGTGGGAAAATTGCCATGGATATCTATCCAATATTACAACACAACTAAAGATGAGCAAAAGCAAAACCAAAGAAAAAACCATGATAATCCTAGTCTTGGTTGTAGTTTAGGCTTTAGGTCTTAGTACTTACCATTTACAAGATTTTTACTATCATTGATGGCTAAATTAAACTTTCTGCTCTTCAAGTCCTTTTCAAAATACAGTAAGAATGAAAAATATCTATGCCACGCACCAACTGCGGTGTGTATATACCAAACATGTCCACTTGTCTAACTTCGCTCAAATCCAATACCAAACAACTACCATAAAAATTTCAAACCAAAATCTTAAAATTTAAGGGAATTATCGTGATGACAACATGGTGGATTTTCAATACTTTGTGAACCCCTTCCTCCGAAACTAGTTTATCAATTTCAAATTTTAACATGAATGTGTAGCCTATGTTACCAGATGCGCGGATTTTTTACAATTGTTAAACCAGTTGTAGCATTAGAATTGAATTAAAAAAAGCCCAAAAAATCTGCACCTCTGGTAACGTAATGTGTAGCCCATGAAGGCTTCTAAAACTACCCCAAGTTTTATTGCTGTAGGTCAAACAGCGGAGGCTCTACAGACTCCCAAAAAGTGCCAAAATGAGCAAAAATAAGAAATATGGTATATTGTATACAGAAGAATTCGAGTGACCAATATATTCGTGATCCACGACTCATGATCGGCGCTTTTCCACAGGTCCCGCCCCCAGGTCCTGCCACTGCACTGAATGCAATAGTTATATTTTCACTAGAATCCAAAATTATTTATTGCCAATTATTTAAGTATCATGGCTAGATTATGAATATTTTCTGGTTCGTTCATTCTTTCAAAGTTTGGTCTTATGCTTGCAAAAAGTGTAAGACAAGATCAAGACCAATTTTACACATCATTATATTCAACTAAAAAAAGATAGAACTTAAATTTTCAATAAAAGTCTTTGCCAGCTAATAAGTAGCCTGGTTAATCAATAGTTACCCATTTAAAGATGTTGATACATGAAAATGTCAAAACTATGAACATGATAATGATACTCAAGTGCAAGAAGGGAGGGGTGCCTGTTCCTATAAATTAAATCGGTGATTCATGTTAATAGAAAAATGGATACTATAAACATTATAAAATATATTAAAACGCAATTAAAGGTTTTCGACAAATTAAGTTGGATAAAAATTAGTAAAATAATTTTATGCTCTGTGATTTTTCCCGACCATTAGAAAAAGGAGCTTCCAAATCCAAACCTTTCTTCCGGAGGATATTGTCCTTAGAGTAATAAAAGGTTCAAATACCCTTCGATATGAAATACAAGCTTAAAATTTGGAATCTATTCTAAATTTATTGCTGACTAATACTCGCGATTTTATTTGAACATACTCCTTTTTCAGAACTTCCAGAATTTGTTTCCGTTTTTTTTTGTAAAATAAAAATTATGAAAGCAGTTTTTCTCAAAAAACAAATAAGAGAAACAAAAAAAAACTTTTTTCTAATATAGCATATTAGTGATACAGCAAGGGGCCTCTGCCTCATAACTTTACATCCGGTTTTTACCCTCATAAAAATAATAGTTTACGAATACTTTTGTATTTGGCACGTAATTTCAGTGTCTCTTTAATACGCTAATTTAAAATCCATTAACTAACTGGCAAAATACCAGTAACTCGTAAAAAATGGTTTGAAAATAAAACACCCTCAGATGCCGAGATTATAACTGGTATTCGCGACATAGTAGGTATATGGTTTCGTGTTTATTGTTATTATACCTATTTCTTCCGATAATTATTTGAATATTAAGAAAATTTTATAAATGTGAATCTCTTCCACTCCACGTACGTGGTTCAAACAAAATCATAAAATTATATATTTTATTGAGAAACAGTTTTTCCACATTAAATAAATTAAAAATTTTTAAGGCATTGGAAAACGGAAAATTGTTAAAGGGGGTAGGCAGAAATGGAGGATTCAGTAGAAGCTCCAAAAAAAATAGGACTTTCTCATGAAGGAAATTAACGAAAATGTATGAATGTCAAATAAATTAATAGAATATGTATGAATAAAAAATTCTTTCACGGGGCAACCACACATTTTCTGGCCACGTACGTATTGTTGAAAACGATTGGTGTTAGGTTCCTCTGAAGTTTGTGAAATTTTTTAATTCGTGGCTCATTAATATGCGAAGATTTTATGTTTACTAAGCCTAAATTATCCATTCTTTTTTTTTTAAATATTCAATGATTGTAACATTTTCTTATAATGTATAGGCCTGATAATGAATTTTTAGGTACCGAAATGTCGTAAATCGTAGAGAATTTTAGTCAGATTTCACTAAAAGAATTTTCAATTTTTATAACAAGAATTTAGGCTAGTTATTTATAATTTAAGTGTTCCATTTGTTGAATTTTAAAGGATTAAATTTTTTTTTGACAATAAATTTTCACGGTAGCTATTGCATCTTCGTGTTTTGTAAATGAGTTCAAGGAACAAACTAATAAAACAATTTTCGAATAAATTTAATCTTGTAGCTCTAAAACCATAGGTACATAATAAAGAATTTTTTCCCGAGTTGCATTTCTCAGAATTACCTTATCACTTATAACGTATAAATTTTTTTATTTAATGAATGAAAATGTGCAGAAGTCTGTTGGTATGTCTGTCTGTCTGTCTGTCTGTCTATGTCTACTCTATTCTTGCTCTTGAAATAATCATCTAGAAAATAATAAACTGATTTTAATGGCAATTTCGTTAACCTCACCGGACATTATTCGGATTCTCGGAAGTGACATAAGCTATATTTTAATCATCTTAAAATAAGAAGGAACTTCTTGAGACATTGAGTTTAAATTTGACCGGAGTACATTCATTCAGATAAAACAATTTCCAAACCCTATTACCATAAACTAGGAAAATCTTCTAATACCCCTCTTAATTCAAATTTACGATATCGATAAATAAGGATATAGGCTCCAATTTTGAAAATTTTAATCCTTAAAAAATAATGTGAACAACACAATTCTAAGTTTAAGTGTTCGTTGCTTACATCACTATAATAAATGTACAACCCAACCGAAGTTCATTTGTTAGTCAAAATTATTTTGTCAATATTTTCCCTTATATTTCATGTGTATGTGCCACTACCCACACAGCCACATACATATATGAGAAAAAAGTTCATAGCTTCTGCGAAAATAACAAATTCAACAGTATTACCTATTTGCCAGCAAAAATGCAGGGCCGGCACAAGCCAAAGCAACACGAAGCGGCGCCACAGGGCTGGTATAGTACAAAGATCTATGTTTTAGGAAGAACTTTCACAAATACAATCCATAAAGAAATGATGTCTTGGAGATAGACTGCAGAATTTTATACCATATTAAAGCATTCATGTATTCATGTAGAGATACATATATGATAAGGAGAATTTTGAGAAATAATAAAACATTCAATGTCGCTTAAAATGACAATTTCAGTTCAAAATCAGTTTGGATGCACATCTAATGGTTAATCATGAATTTATCAGTTACTCAGGATCAAGAAAGAGTCTGCTTTAGAAGTTGGTTTTAAAGAAAAATTCTGATGGCTGTGGTCTTTATCAGATGATGATATTGATAGTATTAGAAATTTCTATATTTATGACCAAAAGTAAGACCAAGACCATTCACGTTCTTCTAGAATATACAAGCAGTGATGAGCAAAATTAGTCTTGGTTTTGAAATTCCTGGTAGATTAAAGTTAAGACCTGACTTTGAGACATTAATACCAAACATAAACCTTAAAAAATATGAATTAGATAATTGTAAAATGTTTTCAATCTTGTTACTCAAATAATTTAAAATATGTACATAGTTATTTAGTTTTTAATTTTTTTCCTTCATGTTTTGGAAGGACATGAGACCACAGTTTGACTGCGTAATACCTGGGATGTAACTAACAAATTGACCAACGGACTTATCTGAAAAATCAAATAACTCATTCGGTCCCCATCCCGAAAATCATTAGAATATTTATAAGAATCCCAAACTTTTCGATATTATTGTTTATCCAGTAAACTTTCGTTGTAATACTCACAAGACCTCATCTCTTAATACTGCCAACTTCCACTTATAAAGTATCCCCTCAATGGCCTCCACAAATATGTTCGGTCGTTTGTTGGCTTATTTACAAATTATTTTCCATTTATGCCCTTGTATAAGATTGCTTACTACTACACTGTATACAATAACACCAAATATAACGAATTATTCAAGTAGCAAGACTGTGAACAGTTTACAGTTTGATGAATTTTTCCATCAAGTTTTACATATAGATTTAGTTTTTGTTTTGTTTTGCGGAATGTTAGTTTTGGTATTGTTAATTGAGGTATGGTATGGATATGATATTGGTCTTTGTTTTGATCTTGCTGAGAGTACCAAATCAAAGCCAAGAAGGCAACATCAAAACCAATTTTGATCATTGCTAGTTGCTGGTCTATTCAGCAGAAGATTGGAAGTTAACGAAATATTCATTGGCTGCTCCTATATGTCCGTCTATGAGTACCATGCTACGATTTTAATTTATCTATCAAGGCCGTAGCCAAGGGGCAGATCGCCCTCCATGATCTAATTTTTAAGTAGATTTTTTTTAAAAATCTACTTATTAAAATTTCCTGAGTACTCGGACCCAGGGGTGGGAATGGTTACGTTTTTCGTTTCATGACCTCCTTAGCATTTTGGCACTATTTTTGAGAATTCATTTTTTTATATGTACCCCCTTCTGTGTTGAGTCCATTTTCAGGCGTAATTTTGATTGGATGGTTTCGAAATTTGAAACACATATTCGGATCCACCTGAGAAAGAACCCTACTGTTTCTGGTCCAGATTGGATAAAATGTCTGCCCGGTATGTCAGTTTATATGCTTTTTTTTATTGAATAGCGTAAAGGTGGCAATTTTTAATTGATAGGCCTGAAATTTGGTAAACAAATGTGTAGTGATGGTAACGAGCATTTGCTTTTTTTTTTAAATGCTCAAGCATTTGACTATTTGCTTAGCAAATGCTTGACATATAAAAGCATATGTTCGAGAATTTATGAGCAATTTCAATAATTTTGGTTTCTGGCCTATATAAATTAATAATAAGTTTACAAAAAATCAATTTTCAAAATAGACATTTATTAAAAGAATAAATAATTGTGTGAAATCTAGCGGGATCACATGGCTATTTTCTGTACCATATTTTGTTCTCAAGTGAGTACACTATTTAATGAGCCTCCATAAAGTCTAAATTTTATCTTCAATTAACAACTCACGTAATATTTGGACTGAGTAAGCATATAATTATTACAACTCGCAAGTCTGCAACTGATTACATCTTGTTTAAAGAAAAACACTAAAAATATTCTAGCATTTTAAGAAAATGCTGAGCATGCTTGAGCCAATATTAAATGCTTGAGTATTTTAAGCATGAGCACGTGTTAAGCAAATGCGTAAGCATACTCAGAATTTGCTGATCAATAATAAATAATCGATCATTTACCATCATTACATATGTGCTTTGGGTCAAGGAGAATACCTACCAATTTTGGTGCGGATCGGCCTCACAGTACATCTGGTAGACGTGATTTTGTTGTATTTTTGGCATATTAATCGCTCTAAAATGAGAAATTTTCAAGCTATAGTCACAAAATCTGGTGCTGATATTGATTTGAAGTACATCTAACATGCTTCCAAATTTGGTTTTTATTGGTATTATTGTTCAATACTGGAGGGGTCTCCTCCATCAGCCTGGAGAATTACAATTTTATTCGATGATCTGAAAATTATTTTTCGTTTACGATAAATTTTTCATTTGAAACCGTTAACTAAACCCAGCCCAATATTTTAAAATTTTCCCATAAACTTTGATTTTGTTGGAACTATCCCAACCATTATGGTTTTATTTAGCAGGTTTGAAAGTGTGGTATTTGAAATGTTCTAGTTAGAAAAAGGAATAATTTTTCATTTCATAATAAAATAATGATTTTTGACCCAAAAATTAAAAATTAATTCATAAAATATTTTGAAAAAATGATACGGAATCAGTATATTTTATCGTATGGTACGTATTTGTGTAATATTGATAATTTTTTGCAAAAAATATAAATATTATATACATTACTTATTGGAAGAATATTGATGACAGAGGTGATTTTTAAACAAAGAAAATCTATTTTATCATGCGAAGCTTACTGCGCAAGTGTTCTTTATTTATTTTTTTGCTTCTACTTTTAAAATTATGAAAAAATTTCAGTAATAAATATGTGACAACGGGTTTCATAGATGATAAATTTTCTAAATTTCAAAAATGAAAAGAGAAAAGAGGTCATCAAATAATTTTCTGCCCCCTTTCCTTAAAGAAATCTTGGCTACGCATCTACAATCCGTCAATCTATCTACCTATCTATCGCTCTCTTTAAAAGCGTGAGTAAAACTTACGTAAATATATTTATGATCTACCAGCCTCTGAAAAGGCTAAATCTACCAATTGTTGCGTTACCAGGAATTTAATTGCATCTTTCAAGAACTTTAATTGTGTCGTTACTGAAACTAACCTTTCTACTGTCAGCATCTGTACTTAATGTGAGCAGCCTTATCGGAAAGAGAAACGGTACAGAGAACCACATGGAAATTGTATAAACTATATGTTTTTATCTGGGGAAACAAATTAAAGCTGAATCGAAAGTACGACTGTTTGTTTGTGTTTCGAATAAATGTCCCGCTATGACAATCAGAAATAGGAATCTTCGAATTTATTAGAGAAATAGCATATCTTGGTTTTCCTCTCCAACTCTAATTGCATGTATTTCTATTCTCCTCTTCTAACACAAACAACGTGTTTTATCGATTTACATTTTGTGGCAATTTTCAACAAATACGAGAATGGCGCTAAATGGTAACTCTTTATATCGACCATATGGAATGTAAAATTAAATGTTCCAATTTATCTGTAAGTAGCATCTTTTTTCAACAACTGCACTAGAATATTTGCGTTTGAGGTATACACACCAACTATACAGACTACAGAGGTACGTCTGATTCACATTTAAAAGGTCAACGAGTAGGACATTAGCGTAAAACAAATAAAAATATTTGACCATTTCATTTTTTGGCTAGAGTGAATTCGGTATCTCGAAAAATATGGCAATAAATCAGATGTGGTATGTGTTGAGAAAGTGACGACGCATTAATTAAACTATAGAAAATTTTAAGTTATTATACACACAGAATTTGCGACGACTCTATAGATGATGATTTCGTCATTGCTAGGATCGTTGACAGTTGCACGGAAAAATTGAGTCGAAACAACACAGAAAATTGAGGAATAAAGTGAATTTGAATTTGTAAATATAGACCTACACACTACATAATTTATGTTCCCACAATCTGAAAAGCGGCAAGGCTAAGAAAAAATAAATTTCAAAATTTCAAGAGGAACCGATTGACTGGAAAATAATATGTAGGAGGCCTGTTCAAATCCCTGAGCTGACAGTCCTATCACATCTGGTGATTCTCAATGTACACTGAACACACACACACCCTAGTGGTGCATAGCATAACTCATCATTCTCCCTCCTTCTGCAAGTTGCCCTTAGACGGCTGGCACCCTGTATTTGGAAAACAGCGCTTGTGTAAGTCTACATATAAGGTGTAAGCAGCGTGCTGTTCACATCCAACCTCCTACAGCATCTATATTGTTCAATTCTTCATAATCTCTCTAGAGGGAATGTGTGGAGGACCTGTCACACCTTGTCCATATATAATATATTCACCAGTTACAACCAGCGGTGAAATGGCCTTGCTGTTAATATCACCATATTTGACTAGGGAATAATATGTAGGATGCCAGTTCAAATCCCCAAGCTGACAGTTCTACACCAAGAATGTTTCAAACTAATTCTCTCTTCTATCAAATGATACACCAGCCTAATCTTTTCATTTTTCTACATACGTATCTTTAGTTTTCCCCTGTGAATCCCTGATTAAATATTATTTACTTTCTGTAAGAGGAGAATTATCATGGCTGTCGCGACTATATGGCAGAATGTGAAACCACATGGGGTGGCACATTTTTAGGGTGGTAAAATTTAACAAAAACAAGAAAAATCAAGCATAGCACAACTTCGATACAAAACCCAGTTTGTCATTGCAATGAAAACAGAGTTGCACATTTTACAAAATCATGAGAAAAATTATAGTTTTTCCAGAATTATGGAAAAACCTCTTTTCCAGCAATTGTTTCTTTCTTAGTTTTCTTGAAAATTACTAAGCCAATGGACACTAAACTCAGCACAGACTTGTTCCTATAATATGAGAACTAGTTTTCCTGAAAATTTCACCTCTATCCATTCCGTAGTTTTCTCAAAAACATGGTTAAAAAATTTTCTCTGCTAACTTTTCTTTTCCAGTTTTCTCATAAATTACTAAACTAATAAACATGAATCTTCTTTCAGACTATAGCACTTTCGTCAAAATTTCAGGCCGATCGCTTTTGTCATCATTTATCCAAGAATTTTTTATTCTTCAGTTTTCTTTGAAACTACTAAACTAATAACCACCGTTCTATCAGATTACGCCTATATAAAGACAATCTTTGGTGAGAATTTCAGTCCAGTCTTTTCCATCATTTTCTCAAAATCCGGGAAAAACCACATTTTCAGGAATTTGTTTTCTGGTTTTCTCGGAAACTACTGAACTAGTAGTCACTAAACTTCTTCCAGACCTACTATTATACATGTGACGATCATTTCTCAAGAAAATTTCAACCTCATTCGTTTGATAATTTTTTATAAATAGTACATACAAAATTTTTTACAGTAAATTTTTTGTTTTCCTGTTTCCTCAGAAATAACTGGATTACTAGGCACCAAACATCTTCCAGACCTATATACCTACATATGGCGACCATTTTTCGCGAAAATTTCAACCTCATTATTTGATTTTTTCTCTAAACTATGAATACATAATTTTTTTCATCGAAATTTTCTCTTCCAGTTTTCTCAGAAACTACTGACACAGCAAGCACAAAATTCCTATCAGACCTGGTCCCATAAAATCTATAGAAAAAACTGAAGCACCATCCCTTCCGTAGTTTTCTCAAAATCGTGAAAACAAATTTTTCACAGCAGTTTTTTTTTCCTGTTTACTCGAAAACTACGGAACCGATAAACAACAAACTTGTTTCAGACCTATTTCTATATGAAAACTTTTTCTCCTGAAAATTTCAGCCCTATTCCTTTTGTAATTTTCTCAGAGCGGTGAACACAAAATTTTGAAGATACAGAATATATTCATACATAAATATTATTCGTATAGGTACGCATACATATTATAAATATGAGTAAATTAAAAAAATTAGGTAAAGATTGGAAAATCCGAAAATGGTATAGAAATCGTTTTCTTTTCTCATGAAACGGATAATTCCATCATCTCCACCATTAACCCTTTTAATAGGTTAGTGTTAATACCCGGTTTTGAAACGAACTGCGTAAAAATAGGCTAGCATTAAGGCGGGTTATTTTAAGGCAGTCCGAGAGGCACTTCGCCCAGGGCAGCAGAATAGCTCGCGACGTCCTTGAGAATTACGAGGAATGAAGACCTTATGTAAACCTAGAACTCGGTGTATTTCTTTAGTAATTCGATTTAGTTCAATTTCTCTTATTATCTGATTATAAGTAGGCTGTAGGTACTAATCACTGTAAATTTGTCTTTTTTTTAATTTTCAAAAATGCTTTGGTGATTTTTTTTTACAAGGGATTATTCATGAATTTCTGCAACGATTATTTATCACTTATTTGAAATTAAACATAAAGTTACTAGAAAGAAAGGAATATATTCGGTCGGAAAACAAAACATAGAATAACCCCTATTCTCCCTAGATCTAGTTATTTCATTCTCAGTATACTAACTTAGACCATTTGAAGTGAAAAACGTAGCTAGTCTACCATTAAAACCAAGACTCTACATGCAGAACAATTTATGTCTTCATTCTCTTGAATGTTCAGAAAAATCAAAATCCAAGCAAACATAAAAATAACACATCGCATATATTCCAATAAAGTCGCTAGTGGTCTGAATAATACAGTCGTTAATTTTGCGCTCTTACAAGTATTTCTCTTTTAGCTTGGCGAAGGTTTTGCTCACGACAAATGAAACTGACACCTAGCACGAGCTCTCGATTCAACCACAGGTTAACGTTACAAATGAATAAACAAAGAAAAAAAATAGAATAAATATAAAATAAAATAAACTAAAATACAATAAACAAATGGACCGAAGACTTCTATGAAGAAAAATACGTTTTGAGAGAGTTTGAAAGAAACGGAAGAAAAAAGTAAAGAAGAATAAGAACCGACCTGTTTCCTTCATACTCTGATTTGAAAAACGTATAGTAACTCACGTTCTACATTCAAAACAAGCATTGTTTTCCAACTGAATACTAATGTAAGTCCAAGAATATGACCTTTTAACAGAATGAACTGATTTATTTTGACCGAGATTGTAAACTGTAGAAAATACCAATGAGGTAAGAATTGTAACAATAAGTTTGATATTTTCAATACACGTATGGGTTATCCGGCTATACATTGCACCTGGTTTTAAACACAATATAAGTCACACAAGAGGACAGATATGAAGCAAACTTTTGTTTAATTAAGAAAAGCTTCAAAGCAGAAAAATAGAAAATTAAAAAAAAGGTACGAGTAGAAATCATTTAGGAATTAAGCTTTTTTTGCTGGAATTTTCATTAAAAAAAAAAATTGAAAACTCATTTTTAGTGAAGGTGCGATTTGTTTTTAAGTAAGTACTATATTCTTTGAAAAAATCAATTATAGTGATTTGGTGCACAAATAAAATTAATATGAATTCTTACATTTTGTTTGTCTTCTATATGATCCACGTTTAATCATTTCTTATTGTGACATCTGAAAATGGCACACAACCACAAGAATAAAACCAACAGAAAGGCAAAACAAAAAGGTACAATTACCTGTATGGCCAAGTTTAGGAAAATACGTTTTTTGGGAAGAAAGGGAGAAACATCACAACCAACATAACCAAAGAATCAGCGAAACCAACTTCCTCCTTCCCACGATATGCCTATTAAGTTAGGCTCAGGCTCACATTGCAATTTCATTTCCCAGTTAAAAGAAAATAAAGAAGGAACAAAATTAATATAAAATAGTGTTTATATTACTGGAAATTTGTTTATAAGCTTTGTAGTGACCTTGAAATGATGAGATCTTTGGTTGATGAAGTACAGCACCAATGTCCAGATGATCGTCTTGAGCAGCCCTGCTGAACTACTGTAGATCAGACTTAATTCCCAAAACATGAAAAACACACCACTAACTGGAATTTCAAGCAATTGCTCTAACTTGCTTCACTTGGTAGTATATGTCGTAGCACACTAAAAAGTGGTTTAGTAAGCCATGGAAAGTAAATTTCAATTCAATTTTTCAAAAGCACGTCACTATTAATCGATGTGTTTGGATTGATAAATGTACACAATTTCTGCAGGCACTAAAAGTAGGCTAATGAATCAGATGCCAACTGAAAAAGTGACGAGTGCAAATGGTGTCACAGAATCGAACACAAATTCATTGATTGGTATGAAATTTTGGAAACAAAAGTATTTTTATACATGCGATTCACGACACTACTGATTTCATTAAATGTTGCGAACAATTTAGGTTGCTAATGTATAAGATTTTTGAGTAAAATTATGAGATTCACAAAAAGACAAATTCAGAGTATATACTCCAACATATCGTTGATCGAAAAACCAAACAATAACTGACGTAGCCT